>VCRD01004467.1:0-18732 GCA_006783055.1 Trinorchestia longiramus
GAGGGGGTGAGAGATGAGGGGTTGAGAAATGGAGGGCGTGAGAAGTGAGGGGTGAGAGGTGAGAGAGTAAGAGGTGAGGGGGTGAGAAGTGAGGGGTGAGGGGTGAGAGGCTGAGAGGAGAAGGGGTGAGAGGTTAGGGGGTGAGAAGTTAGTGCTAGTTACTGAAGCAACATTCTTCACGACAAATAATTTAAGCTAACAAGGAAATTTCAATTCATTCATTATTGATTTCCCTGAAACAGAATCCACTCGGCTGAAAATAAAATATTTTATTGTTGATTGTAAAAATGTAGTTTTTAGTTAGAAATAACGATCAAACGAAAGCATGTACAGCACCTTATGATATTCTGGGAAATGCAAGCAGCATTGTCATCAGCTTGTAACAGCTACAGAGATTGAAAAATAATTCCTTCGTGGGTCTTTAATCATGTTCTTTCAAATACATTCTGAATTTATAAAGAAAAACCCCATCTGAGTTCATAAATTTAAAGATTTGAAGGTTTTTCTAAGTGTAATTTTTTCCTTCGAATGGAAGGCAATAAATACAACTTGCCAATTTTTGAACTCTACTGAATCCATTCCGCGAGTTTGGAGCACGACCCAAAGGCATCAATATTTCTTTATTGAAAATCAATAAACACTAACTGAGAGTTCCGGCCTAAGTCCAAGAATCGAGAGAAGGGCCAATTTTTTAGGCACAACAATTGTTTATATCTAACTGCATCTTTTGTCAGTTAAAATATTTAATTCTCTAGAAAATTCTTAACATTGAAACAGTGCTACTAGAACTGATACTAATTGTAAATTTTTATATACTACACAATCTCGAATGATGTAAATACAAAAATGAATTACATTTACTGTATCTATCAAATTTTAAAACTCAGCATTTATGTGAAGTTTCAACTTCTATTTTAACATTTTAGATATTTCATTATACATGTTCTAGGAATAATTTTAAATGTCTTCATTAAAATTAATTATGGAGTTAAGTAATTTTTAAGTTTCTTGTCAAGAATAAGATTTAGAAACTTTAATGCTCCTGGTCCAGCGACGAAGATTACATACCTAGTCTTACCGTGTCACCTAATTAATGGAGACTTGCATTAATTAGGTAATATTCAACGAATATTGGATTGAAGTTAAATGAAGTGTCTGCATATTAGCTAGTCTCATCATACTGTAGCTTTACAATTTATTTCTATACATGAATTCCACATTATTTCCCTACACAGAGTAAGTTGCAAAATTTCTCTTTAAATCCTAAAAGTATACCGCCGGCCTGCCTCCGCACGCAAT
Organism: Trinorchestia longiramus; assembly: GCA_006783055.1. Taxonomy (NCBI): domain Eukaryota; kingdom Metazoa; phylum Arthropoda; class Malacostraca; order Amphipoda; family Talitridae; genus Trinorchestia; species Trinorchestia longiramus. The sequence continues at coordinate 1,300 of VCRD01004467.1, forward strand.
GTTAGAAACATCTTTTTTTAGCTTAATTTTTAAATGAAACACACCACTATACATTACGGAAATACAAAGTGATTTTCTAAGTATATCATTTCTACGTGTGAATGTTCTAAAGCGCCTTGTATTTTTTATCTCGAACAGATCTTCAGTGCTGTGTCTAAGTGTAAATTTTTCACGGAAGACAGATGGCACATTTCCCGAGTTTAGGCTAAGCGACGACTTTGTCTGGATAATGAGGCATTTACATGCAAGAGTTCTCGCTTCTTTTAAATACCATTTCTTGAAGTCCGAGTGTCAAGACCTCGAACAGACCTGGAAAAATCTTACAATTCTAGTCAAAGTTCCAATTGATGAGTTAAGTATGGTTTTTTGTCTAAGGCTTGTCCCTCTCATCTGTGTAAGAATGGAATTGTGATAGCTAGTGAACGTGAACAATATGAATAAAATTGTCAGTGTCATTCTAGTGGACTTATTGAAAAATACTTATATACTGTGATCAGTATACGAAGAAGGCGTTTCTTATGAACCTGTTTATTAATATTATAAATTGCATTTTCAAAAATGTAACCCAGTAATAACATTATAAATGATAAGATGTGTGCAAGCATTCAAATGAACTTTTTTTCATTTGTTATGAGTTTCCCGAGCGATATTTTCTTAAAAATCACTTGAATTCCCCTTCATCAGTACATGTTTTTAATGTCTCTCATTTACAAAAATTTCCATCGGGATTTTAATTTCAACACAAAAAACGTCAAGTTTTAGCGTATCAAGAAGTTTAACAAGTCGGTCAACTCCTGAGACGGATGAGTCACGAGACAAAACAAGCGTATCGACTACCACGCTCTCCTGCACTCGCTTTGTTGTGGACTTTTTTATTCAGAGCTATTTGCGCATGTAGCCGCGGATAGAGATATATTCTGATGTTAACAGTGTTCTTTGAACAACGAGTTTCTGTGACGTAAACAATCCATTCCAAGGAATAGAAGACAGGGAGGTAATAATATTAACAGTAACTCCATTTCCTACAACTACAGTTAATTCGAGGCATTAATGTTTGTTAGATGTTACTGACAGATTTATAAAGCTTGATGGGGGGAAAAATTGATAGAAATGCTGATGAATAATTTGAACGAGCAGAAGATTTATTTAGTTGCTCTTGATTATTGCAAGAGAAAAAGAAGACATTAAGGTTTAAATAAAGATCACTCAGAAATTACATGTGAAATAGCTATTATTTATCGGGAAATATCATCATAATTTCTTACAATTGATTCCAATGTAAAATTTAAGACCGTCCGTTAGCAAAATTCTTCGGAATTTTTATACTGCATTTCAGGTTGTAATTATACGGAAATGATTTGTTACTAATTTTTTCACGATTTCTCATAATTTCAGCATAAGACTTCACAGATAGAAAAGAAAACACATTTTGATTAAAATCAATGCTGGAAGCTTAATCCCAACGCGAGTATTGAATTTCGTTATTCTATATAATTCATTTTAAGAAAGTTTCCCTGAGAATAAAGTCAAATCATATTTGTATGTTAACGAGCCAAGCCTCTTTTTCAAGCTTATTGTATTCTTGTTTTCATTTCACTGGAAACTTTACTGGAATATTTTTCAAGTTCAAAGTTACACTCTACTACATAGGAGGAGAGTTACACCTTTCAAACTATTCGCATCTGCCATTTATGTAAATATTTATCTTAATTTTTTCTGTTAACTGGTTTATGAAAAAACACGTCTCTCAAAATTGTCTCCAACTTATGCGCCGTGGAAAGTTTTTAAAAAGTCTCCATCCGTCGAGAAGGCAATTCCTGTACAAATTTGCCTGTATTCAGGGCTAAAAATGAGCAACATATTCAAACTCGTCGACACGGAGGGCAAGTCAAAGAGCTGTGATTGCAGCGGGCGCAACTCAGCGCTGACAATGAAGTTGTTCTTAATTGCACCGGTGTTGTGCAGGATAGTATCCTGTAATGCACAGGATACTATCCTGCAACGCACAGGATAGTATCCTGCAACGCACAGGATACTATCCTGTAACACACAGGATACTTTCCTGTAACATACACGACACTATTCTGCAACATACAGAATACTATCCTGCAACGCCCGGGATACTATCCTGCAACGCACAGGATACTATCCTACAACGCACAGGATACTATCATGCAACACACAGGATACTATCCTCCAACGTACAGGACACTATCCTGCAATGCACAGAATACTATTCTGCAACGTACGGAATACTATCCTGTAATGCACATAATACTAATTCTTCAATGCACGTAATAGAAGTTTTTCAATGCATACAATATTAGGTCTTCAGTGCATAGAACGCAAATTCTACAATGCACGCAATACTAATTATTCATTGAACCCAATACCAGTTCTCCAAACAAATACTACAAAACCTTTAATGCACAGAATACTACATACAACTCCAATTTGAATGATGGGAAACAGTGTTGCATGCACCCAAACCAACTCAACCGAGTCTAATACAACCGAATCCAACCCAGCACAACCCAATCCAACCGAATCGAACTCAACTCTACGCAACCTAATTCAACCAAATCCAAGGCAACACAACTTAATTTAACCCAATGCTTTGAGAAAAATAATGCGAGGAGTAGCATCATAACGAATACGTAAGATATTTATGCAGTCCCTCATAGCGAGCTTTAAATGAGTTGTCTATAACTCCCTATAAGCTAAACGTCGAACAAAAACTTGCATTGTTGCATTTTCTATGTTAGCCTAAACTATGCTTAGAAAATTCTTATCCACTTGAAAAATGGATAAAACACGGCATTATGAGTTAGTTTTCATTTGTGAATTTCACAAGTTCACCTGAAAACATGAACACCATAGCGGAATTTAATACAAAGAATATACATACATTAGCTACAGAACTGAGAGTTCAAACCTTGATGCAACAGCTGGCTTTTGAGCCTTTATTCATTTGCGGCCCTGACATACAGTGTGCTGCAGGACGTGTGTGACTTGAATGATTCATCAAACAAAAACTAATTTTTCTCAGTGTGCCTCGCATGCCGGAGTTCATTTTTTCGATCAGAGAAGCAGTCTGATGCTTACAGGAGCAAAACAGGGTTCGCCATCAACAAATTAAGGAACCTAATTAGGAAACAACAGAAGTTTTAACGCTCTGGTCCACTCTTTCCTTTCAGGTTTCACTCTCAATTTCGTCTTTTTCTTCGGTCTGTGTCACGGTCGGAAGTTCTTCAGTAACTCAGAACATGAGATAGAGAGAGCATTCTGTGAGAATATGTTTCACGTTTCTTGTGACTTGCTTCATTAGCGCTGAAAAATATACGTAAATGTGCTTCAAAATCTTGAGTAACATCTTTATATATTTTTAAAGCGGGGTTTATTTTCATGTTTTATAAACGGCATTTCCCTTGCAAATTCATTGAAAATCATTTTAGCGTTTTTTCTTGATACATGGATATTTGAATTTAAACCTTAAACGAATTTAATAAGGAAAATATTATTATTGAGGAATATCCCATTCTTTCAGTAACGATTCGGAGAATCCTTTCAGTTGTTAGTAGACAGAAAAATGCAAACTTTTATGTAAGACGAAAACAGTTTTAGCTCAAATTGACTATGAGATTCAGCTTCAGCTCAAATGAACTGTGTTTCTTCAGCTCCGATGAGCTGTCTTTTCTTCAGTTTCAGCTCAGATCAGAGGTGCTTTTTTTCAGCTTTAACTCAAACATTAGAAAGGACCAAAAAACAGAGTGTAGATTTAGTGAAAAAAAATTAGCTGAAATTGTAGTAATTAATTTATCTTCTGATCATTAATTGTCTCTAAATGTCACAGAAGAACGTGGGTAGGACGAGGTTCTTGAACGCTTTCTCTTGTCTCTTGATATCTGAACTACATTGCTGAAATTAACATCATTTCATTTATTGCTCTAGCTTTGACTAAGCTAAGAATTAACGAACAATTTTTCCCTATTTTTCAAGAAATTAAATCGTTGATCTACTTTTAAATGTTCCTAAATTGACCCTGAATTTATAAATCCTCTTTGAAAATAGGTTGATTACACTCTTTTTCTTATTGGTTATTCGTACTTTTCCATTATAAATAAATTTCCTGGGCATGAGCGGTGAAATTCATTCTCGCTCATTCTCTCTGTATTTCAAAAACGGAAGTGCTTCAAAGAAAAAAAGAGATGTTAAAAGTCATTCATAACTTTCATCGTTCAAGCGCTCCCAAAATGGCATTAACAATATTTTTATGCTCGAGATTCGTTCAAAAAACTGCAAATCTTCCGCATTATGGAGCTCTTGTCTCATGAAAGCGACGTAGTGCCAAAATTCTCTGTAATCATCGCTTTAAAATGGCCACTATAAGTTCCACTTTTGTAACCATTTTCTTCCCTCAAATGTAAATTCTGCACCCAACGATGAGACTAGCATGAAATGTGTCCCAGCGTTCGTGAGTTATGGAAGCAAAATAATGCAACGTGGAATACATTATTCACAATGTTACAAAATGTTCGAAAATGGAAAGGAAATTAGAAGTAATATCTGAAGGCGAGTGTGGCATTACTTTCCAAGAATAATTTGTTTTATGAGTTCCTTAAAACGTATGCCTGGTCTTCAATTTTTTTATATCGTATCATTAAATAGAATAACGATTTTTAAAGAAATACCAATATTGTGCAGCGTTTGTTCAGATAATGGGGACAAACTGTGGCGTCGGTGGCTTACAACACATAACATGTCAATTATAATTACTTGTCCATTAAGTGTGACCATCTATTATGTATAGTAGTAAGCAGTGGTGGGTTTACCTTCTAGCAAACTGTGCTGGTTTAATTTTCTAGTAAGTTGCAGTCTAAAAATGGAAATCAAATTATATCTATAATGTATTTCCTGTTATGCAGTACTTACAAATGATTTAATATAGAACCTATGGTAGTAAAACTTGACATGAGCGTATTAAAAAATGTATGCCCCAATGATCGTTCCAAAATGTACTGAATGTTTGCATTCTCTTACACATACTGCATTAGCAATTTTGGATATTTGTGTTTTTTTACTTCATTTAACGGCTTTCTATTTATTTTTTCTCAAATAGAGAAAAAGTTTAGGAATACCTGCAAGGTTTACGAGGTTCCATTAAGAGAAATTTCCCCTGGGAATTGTCGCTGTAAGCAACAAGAGTTTGATATTCTCTACCCTTATTGTCGTTCCTATGTGACGCTGAGACCTCAACTTACATTTGTCCTGCAAGTACTGGTACTACAAGTACTGGTACTGCAAGTACTGGTACTACAAGTACTGGTACTACAAGAATATAATATGTAGTACAAGTACTGGTACTACAAGTACTGGTACTACAAGTACTGGTACCTACTACAAGTACTGGTACTGCAAGTACTGGTACTACAAGTACTGGTACTACAAGAATATAATATGTAGTACAAGTACTGGTACTACAAGTACTGGTACTACAAGTACTGGTACTACAAGTACTGGTACTGCAACTACTGGTAGTACAAGTACTGGTACTATAAGTTCTACTTTACTCTAAATGGCAGACATTGAAATTTCATGTGGTTTATTCTATCAAAATGGTCGAAAATTTTCTTACTTATCATCTATACTATAATAAGAACCGCGTCCGTCTGTCCGTGTGTCACACTCTTCTAATCGATGGCTTTGATAACAACAAGTATAAAACTTAAGAAATACAAGAAATTATTCTATTGCATTATTTTTCTGCGGCAATTTAATTCCCTTTCACTTGCATTATAGTATCCAGAATACAGTCAGTTTATTTATACAAATAGAAATTTTCTTTGGATCTTTTTCTGTTGAAATTTATCATGATGCTTTGATATTTTTAATTGATAATGCGAAAAGAAATGTTTAAAATTAGTTTGACCAGTAACTTGGCTACCACTTAGTATAAGGTCAAAGATTTTGGAAATTGAGTTATTGTTTTCGGAATTGTGATTTTCTTGAAAATGGTTTGAAAAAGGTACCTTACTTATGGGCCACCCTGTATAATAGACGCTCTTAGATAAGAGAAAATTTCGTAGGGTATACATGTATTGTAAGCATTGTATTGTGGATACCAAAGGCACATCCATCAATGGGGAAATTCTTTCGCAAAGCCCGCGTCCACAGGTAAATTAAAATGAAAAATTTATTAAATCCGTGATTTTTCACGTGTGGATCTAGTGTTTGTGAAAGCCAACAGATAGTTTTTTGCTAAAAATATTCATTTTAGTTGGAAATAAAAATCTATCTGTTACTATTTATAAGTCTATGTACAATGTATAAAACAAAAGGGAAAAAGATTTCAAATGTTTTTCTTCTGTGGCTTTCAAATACTTTTCAACTTAATAAGCGTATATTTAATACTGTGCGATACATGTATAGATATCTTAATTTTCATCTAGTGTTCCTTTGGCGTCAACAGTTTTCAGAAACGAACTTTTCTTCGTAAAGCCTTACCTACACACCGAAAATAATCAAGAAACGAAAAGCTCTTCCCCGTAAAGCAGTACTTGGACTCCTTAAATAATCGAGAGGCCAAAACTCTTCTGAGTAAAGGAGCACTTGGGCACCGTAAATAGTCTAAATGTCAGAAGATCTTCTCTACAAACCAGTACTTGGGCACCGTAAATAATCGAAAGGTCAGAAGCTGCACGTTGCAAGCCCCAAAAACAAGATGGGACTTCCTGATTTCTTGAACTGGCTCTGCAACATTAATAAAACAAACACAGGCGCTAGAGGTAGCCTGGATACCTCTAACGAGACGAAAGATATTTCGTCCTGCTGCAACACAACTTACAGTACTGGGTAGTCAAATGAATAACTTTAGTCAATTTGGAAACCTTATGAAGGCTCTAACTGAAGTTGATAAATTTTATATCATGCAGTGAAACCATATGCGTATGTGCTAGGCTCTCGTGTGATAAATGTTAAATAATGTTTGAAGGAAGTATTTTTATTGTTGCGTTTGATTTTCAAAAATCAAGTAATTTTTTGTGATATTTTCCATTGGTAACATTTTTAAACCTAATATTCTTAGTATACTAGAGTACCTGTGCCATCAAAAATGATGGCAAATACTGTTGGAAAGATATTCAATAAAATTACATATAATAACCCAATGCAATTTTTTTAATTTTATATATACTAGTGCAATGCCCGTTAATAATTTGTTCCCAAATGAATCAGTTTTGGGCTTGGGAAGAGAATCAGTTTTCTATCGGACGAACAACGTCTTTCTTGCTGTCGAAGTCTTGCTGCTTCTCTCGTACGGTTGGACACATTTCTATCCATGTTGGCCTTTTTTGTCGAAATTTTATTCTGAAATATCCTTTATTATATCTTTGAAGCTTTTCAAGAAAATCACATTTCCGAAAACAATAACTCAATTTCCAAAATCTTTGGCCTTATACTAAGTGGTAGCCAGGTTACTGGTCAAACTAATTTAAAACATTTCTTTTCGCATTATCAATTAATAGAGAGCGTCCACTCACGGTTATTATCCTAGCATGCATTTCGGGGTGTCTCAATTTTTTGCTGCAGTGTACCCGTGCCATCAAAAATGATGGCAAAATATATTTATAAATCTCTCTTGAGATTATCTTTCTCTCGTTCTTTTTTTTTGCTCTCGATTCAGTATTTTTTTTCGTTCCAGGAGAGTTTCCATTCTCAAGCTTATTTCAAAGGTATCTTGTATTTCTTGTGACAGTAATAAACACTTAGAATACAGTATTTTTGAGCCGCAATATACCGCCGAACTCGGTATCCACGATACGGACTCGAGTGTATAAGGCTCTCGATCTCTCTAATTTCTTTGAAAGGGACTTATTATAGTGCACTTGTACAGCAAAAATAAGTGTATTAATTTACTAGTGAACTGAAACCAAGACCGCCAGTGCTTTTCTATTTTTAAGAGCGTGACACGAAATCAATTTCCAAAATCTTTGGCCTTATACTAAGTGGTAGCCAGGTTACTGGTCAAACTAATTTAAAACATTTCTTTTCGCATTATCAATTAAAAATATCAAAGCATCATAATGAATTTCATCAGAAAAAGGTCCAAAGAAAATTTCTATGTGTAAAAATAAACCGATTGTGTATTCTGGGTACCATAATGCAAGTGAAAGAGAATTGAATTGCCTCAGAAAAATAATGCAATAGAATGATTTCTTGTATTTCTTAAGCTTTATCCTTGTTGCTATCAAAGCTATCGATTAGAAGAGTGTGACACACGGACAGACGGACGGACGCAGCTCTTATTATAGTTTAGATTTACAAAGAACAAACGTTTTAATTGAGGATTTCTTTATTGACAACATTCCTTGCGAAAAACAAATCATCTATCAAATTTCCTTGAACATCAGTTTCTTTAATTGCTGTACCCGTGCACTGAACTCGGTATCCACGATACGGACTCGAGTATATAAGACTCTGGATCTCTCTAATTTTTTTAAAAGTGACACGAAACACATAAATAATTATATAAATAAATATTTAAGCACACGACGGTCATTCTTAGTATTAGACAAGACAGTTCCCGTGGAAATTCCACGATTCAGATTTGATTTATTTGAAATTATTATAAAGATAAATGCATTGAAGATTTACGATGAATTATTGGATTTTAAATGAATACTTTTCATTAATATATACAGGACTTTCATTCTTCATCTTATCTACCGATAACATGGCCCATATATTACTCGCAAAAATTCCTTGATTTAAAAGTGACAAAATTAATGATCTATGAAACAAACGCATTTTTCAGTTTTACCCGTGGTACCATCAGAATCTAAATATTTTTCATGAATATAAACAGAACTTTCATCCTGTATCTTATCTACCGAAAACATGGCCGTGTAAAAGAAGAAAACTAATAACAGAAAAAATTGAGTATTATATAGTGATCGGACACCGTTGGTATCCACAATACAATGCTTATCGTACATGCATACCCGTTCTGATTTCAGTTCAATCATTTTGTTTCAGTAATAGATAGGAAGTAATGGGACGAACACTCATAGATACAGAGAGCGAGAGAGAAAGAGAGAGACATGGAGAGAGAGAGATGGAAACACATTGTCTATTAAAAATGTAGATTATATAGTTTCCGTGGAAATTTCACGGTTTAGATTTGAGTAATTTGAAATTATTATAAAAGGTGTTAAAGATTTACGACGAATTATTGTTTTTTTCATGAAATTTTTTCATGAAAATTTACAGAATTACCATTCTGTATCTTTTCTATCGATAACATGGCTTTGATAGTACCCATGGAGATTTCAAGGTTTAAAAGGGATAACATTAAGGATCTATTAAATAAAATACAGTTTTCAGTTTATTCGTGGTACTACCAGAACCTGAATATTTTTCATGAATACATAAGGAACTTCCATTCTGTATCTTATCTGCTGTTAACATTGCCTGTGTAGGAAAAGGAAGTTAATGACGGGGAAAAATTATTTTATTATATAGTAATCCGGCTGCTTTGGTATCCACGATACAATGCTTGTAATACATATATACCCGTTTTGATTTCAGTTCAAAAATTTTTTTCAGTTATAGATAGGAAGTGATAAGACGGACACACACAGATGCAGAAAGAGAGAGAGGGAGAAAGAGAGAGAGATGGAGATACACTGTCTATTATATATGTAAATGGATGGAGAAAAATAGTACTAAAAATATAATTAGTTTATTATTTACATGAAAATTTGTTTAGACATTCTTCGTGGAAGCTAGAGTTACCTCATACTAAGAATTAAATGATATTTCAGGAGAGAGAAGTTCAAAGTTATCAACTTCTGTTTTCTTACCAAGATGATAATCATTTCTAAATGGCGGTAATGAACCCTAGAGCTTGTGCATACAAACTTTCTGGAAAATTTAGTGTAAATGGTAGCGATTGCAAATGTGAATACTTCAACAGTTATTTGACATGCGTTGGAAAACTCATTTTAAAATAAAATGTTTTCTGGTCTTCAAAGGAAATTCTGAAGATAAACATTCTTTAATGACACCCAATTTACAGGAGAGTTGAAGGGATGACTGGTCAGCTACATAATATTCTCATGCTGCTGATTTAGCTCTGCAAAGAACTTTTGAAAATTTGTAAAAGCGTTCTTTGTTTCAATAATCTGATAAAAATAACTCAGAAAATAAGATACAGATTCTACAATATTATCTCAAACGTTTAGAGTTGAAAATACATCAATAAAGGAAACCGATGAAATTTTCAAACGATGACTATTTCAATTCATTGTTATTTTACCTCACGTATCTTCCGTTAACTCATATTATCAATTTTATTCAACAGAAAAGGATTTTTTAAATATTTTGACTTTAATTGATGTTTTTCGAGACAAATAAAAAGTTAAATAATCCATGACGCATACCTTAACTTGACAATATTAGACAGATAGTTAAAAGTGAATTATTTATAATGAAATAAAGTGCACAGTTTCTGAAGGGAAAAACTAAGCAATATCTTCAGGCTAGCTCCTGTCATAAACGACTCACTTCAGAGTGTGAGGGAAACATCAGTGTATGCTGGTATCACCAGCTTGGTCGACTGGTGGGCGAATCTGCATGCGAGCGGAAAGACCCGGGTTCGAATCCCGCTGCCGACATGGTTGACGCGGCTAGAAATACGGCATGGGACTTGGGTAAACAAGCGAATAATTATCGAAGTAATTATCCGACCCAAGAATGGGCCTGAAGGTTCGTTCCTATAGCCTCATTCTATTCTATTCTATGCCACGTCTTGTTCTTTAAAAGAACAGTCAAGCCAAGTCATTCTTCATCTATTTAATCCTCATTTCCTTGTATTTTATGCAATAACTCGAGTACACAAGCCACGACCGCAACGTACGGTTTCCTTACATTTGCCCGTTTGAGTTTGCCGAGCAAGAGTTCAGCATGGCGCTCAATATCTAAATTTCAGAAGCACGGCGATGTTCTCCATGGAAGCATTGAAACTCCTTTGTTTGCTCCGGCTTTCCAGGATGCTAAGTAGAGCTCTGGAACTGTAATGGAACAGAGTCTCATTATACTTTCGTTAATGATATGCTGTACGCAACTGTGTTCAGATTTCTCCAACTCGGGCTGGTTGGGCATTTCATGAGAATGGCCTTTTAGATCGAAGAAATGGATTTCTTCTATATTTATTTTTGAAGAGTTATTTTTGATTCACCGAGAAAAATGTTTACCAAGAGACATAGGTTATACATAATCAGAGTAATCGGATTGTAAGGTTGTTGAACTAAATCCAAGACGCCTTTTGAAAACTAGTAAACTGCCTAATAAAATTGACTGATAGGGATTTATATAATACTACATGACCATCTAATGATGCATGAATGCTCATGCCAAAACCAGGGTTACGATGCGAGGAATAAATAATACAAAACTAACTCAACTTACTGTTCTTAATCATCGTTGCAAATAGCTTCCAATTAGTAAAGTTGCACTTCTGTAAAGGTACAGTATATTCACTGTGAAAACAACTGTTTTTAATTTTCATGTAGAACACTGACAATTATGCGGTGGCATTGGTTAATCGTACGACATCAATGTCTTGGCAATTTGTTCATCGTAGTGTAGAATTCAAGTCCTTAAATCTGAGTTGAATGGAAAATTCTCCTAAGTATTTTCCCTGGATAAGAAGGGCAGCCCATTCATAAGGCATCTAATTTTTACAGAGGGAAGTGATTTTCAGCACTTCTATCTTCTATTCGCTCTACCAGTTTTAAGTCAACGATGGAACCCTGAGTGTCAGTAATGCATGTAGACAACGCAAGACTTCGAAAACGAATCTATGTATATTAGTCTCCTAGTGAGATCCTGGTATTTCCTGTAGTGTACGAGACGGACAACTTTAGCATACTGATGAAGAGCATTTCTTGTAATGTACGATACAGACGACATTGAGGGACAGACGGCTAGCGTATTATGTAGTGTACGAGACAGATGACTTTGAAAAAAGAGGGTGTGAAAATTCCTGAATGGATTAGGAGCGACTAACGTAGTTTTTGAAGCACTTCATTAGGAATAATTATCTAAATTCTTGTCACTGAAGCTCTGATCAAAAACAAGTATTGGTGTCCATGTCGTATTTTGTTTTCTGTGTAGGTCTTTTAATTTAGTGCCAGATTTTACATTCAATAAATACCTAAATTTTGTTCTACTCCGATATTTCTGTGAAAAGAGCTTACAGAGAAATAATTCATCGAATACTTTGAACTTCGTTATGATTAACATTTAGAGCAACTAGGACCATACAATCAAGAGAACAATGCCACTCAAAGAAGAGGCTACAATGGAAAATAATTTTCGAATATCTTTTAAAGTTTTTATATATTAAAAGATATTTGCGCGATCATAACACTTGAAAGTTGGTCAGCAGTGCACTGAAGAAATACGAAGCGTCATTGGATTTATACTAAATATCAAATTAAAGTACAGCCCATTGCTAAAGAATTGTTTTCAGGGGAATATCTTGACTAAAAAGTTTTTTCTACATAGAAAGGAGCATTCGTGAGATTGCATTCAATGGTTAGCTACAAAATTTTTACCTTCTGTGGAGACCATTGGGGTTAAAACAAAAGAATGCCACGCCCAAAAACTACCGTATTCAAAAACTTGTGATTTCCTTGCCCATTGATCTCGCTGTAATCAGAAAAATTTTATATTCTATGAGAGTAAGATTGAGCTGAGGATAGTTAAGTAATGTTTGCTTCTATACTAGAATAAAACTAGAAGTATTAAAGTATGAAACATAAATGTAATATTCGAAGTTTACAATTGTGACGTCGAACAACAACTTTTTTAAGCATGCCCAGAAAACGTTTTTATGTTTCATCATCCTCAGAGCTGTTCAAGATGTAATAAACTATCTCCAAACATTTCTAAGAGAGGCTATTGAAAGAGGCTTTTTCTTCAGAGCTCTGACACTCAAAGGATCTTTGATATATTTGTTGCCAATTGCCATCTCAGTGAACTCTTCCAGGTACATTTTTAAGAGACTTTTCTTTGCGGGGACTGTGTTTGATTGAGTGTTCACCTCTGGGTGGTAAACGAGTGTTCACCTTTGTGTTGTGAGTGAGTGTTTAGCTCGGCTCGATAAAAATGTACTAAGAAAGTCAATTACTTAACTTTTCAGAGAACCAAACCCCGAAACAACATACCGAAGAAATATACCACACGAACCAAGTTATTGGCTTTTAGATGCATGTATTTAGCTGTACAAAATACTTGGCTTTAAAATGTACATTTATATTCCTATACTCAATCTCCATTAAGTGGCCGAAAGCTATCAGTTTGTTCAATAACTCTAAAATTTGCAGAACCCTGCCCTGATTTCTGGTGAGATTACATTCTGACTTGGTCAGAGTCCAAACGCTGACAACATTCGTCGTCGGGACCGGGGCGCAAGAACTGAAAATCCTTTCCTCCGAACGTAACCAACATCTTAAGAAGCAGCTATCCTTTTTACAGAAAGTAAGATGCCAGGGTGAGTCTTTGAACTAAATTTCAAATTTAGTGCAAACGTCTCTAATTGTCAATTCTAAGTAAAAATGGAAATTGTTATTATTAAGGTATATGATTATCCACAATGCGATGTTGTGTATGCATGATTGATGTTGAGTTCAACTAGTTATGCTGTTAATGTGCATGTAATAAAAAGGAGTGAAATACTTGATTTAACGAAAACACATATATAGTACGAGGATGGAACATGAATCCCCGTTTAAAAGAATTGATTCTTGTATCCAGTTTCAAATGCTCAATATTTTTCATAGAAGAGTCGTATTTATGACATTTTTGGTACATTTCGTCGCTCTCTGGAGTTCAATCAAGACTAACACTAAAGGATTTAAGTAGAAGAGAGGACAATGAAGTATCCTGACACACTCGTTCACTGTGTCCAATTAGGATAAAATTTCTTTCTTAGTTATCATTGATGGACACTTAAACAACATTCAGGTCTTTTGAGATCTGAGCTCAGACACGTCTTCAGTTATTCAGAGATATTTTAATTGTACATGGGTGGTAGACTGAAATATAAATGTCATTTATGTTCTAAGAGGAAGTGCAGTTTTTGCCCATTACTTGAGAATACGATTGTCATTCAGTGTTGGGCTCAAAACGACAAAACAATGTTACCTTTAATTGAGCATTGCTGAAAGCCTACTTGATTTTGCTGGTCTTCCCAAGTTTGGCCCTTGCAAGCACTAACAAAAGAGTGTACTTAATAACTTTTATATTCGTCACGGTTTTTGTGTTCACGGTGGCCACAAATAAAACAAAGCAAAGCACTGCTTTACGTACAGTACTGCCACCTGCTCTAATATCTATTTAGAGTGAAGTACCAGCCATGAATTCAGTTCAAAATTATCCCAATTGGGGAATAGGGCTTAATTGGAGGCCAAATACCCCCCCAGTTCTCACTGTAAACAGCATATTTTATTCAACTGTTAACAGCAGTCTCTGCTTCAATTGAAGCTTCAGTTTCTCATTGAAAATCCCATGTTGATGTAGATTTAATATATTAACTTTATTGGAAACAAACGAGTTTTCTTTTCTTTTCTTTTTTCAATGAACACAAGCGACCATTGTGGCTTTGAAGATTCCAGTTTTTCTCTCCCTGAATAGTATAAAATATTTGGTCAAGCCTCTGTAAAATTTATTGAGCAACGGAAAAATACATGTAAAAACATCTATTGCCAGACTCCTGTTACCCCGCTAGAATAATAAATACAAACAGCATGTTTTTCAACAGTCATGTTACTTGATTTAAAATAACGTTGATTAGTTTTCTGTCCGTGTTGTAAATGTGTTGAATAGTTTCTACACATTCTATGTTCAAAATTTGCTTTCTGTACCAACTTCCGGATACTTAATCTGAATTCTTGAATTCTGTTGCATATATGCGTAGTACGCGAGTACAAAAATACAACGAAAAGCAACGAAGATGATTCCAGAACTCTGCAATCTCAGCTACGAAAGACGTCTTCAACGCCTTGAACTTATATCCCTAGGACAAAGAAGACTGCGAGGACAACTTATTGAGACCTTTAAGTATCTCAATGGCCTCAACAATGTTACCATGGAAGGGCTCTTCGAAAGAGACGGTAACGTAAGAACCAGAAATAACGGTCAAAAACTATTACTGAGAAACTTCAAGACATCTCAAGCAATGAACTTTTTTTCCCGTTAAAATTGCGGCAACTTGGAACCAGCTGCCAGAAAACATAGTTTCTGCTGGCACTGTGAACATATTCAAAAATCGTCTCGATAAGTTTTAGATTACGAACCCCTCCAGTATTACATCCTACTAACTCTATGTCCCTAACTCCTTAAGGCTAATGTATGATTGAGATAAATGCTCGTGACATGAACGCCTGTGCGTGAGTGATATGTGTGCACATGACTAAATTGACTTATGTGGTTAAGGTGTTCGTGCATAACTGATGGATTTACTTTAGACGGCATGGGACTTCGGTATTGAACCAAGAATGGGCCAAACGGCTCGTTCCTATTGCCTTATTCTATTCTATTTTACATCCGTAGATATTCTGCAAACTAAAGTAATTCTGAGAGAAAACATATCAACGATGGAAAACCGAACAATAATATTAGTCTTCACACGGCAACGACAGATGAGTGACATTGACCATTTTGCTCCCATATGTATTCTGACCATGCATGAGAATATCCAGCGAGTGAATCATGTTTGCGCACTTCACATGTCTTCCTTTACAAATCCCTCAAGGGGTCATTGCTAAAATCAATTCAAATTTAAGAAATATCTTCAGTACAATACATACATTTTCAAATAGTGTCTTCTCATGTTGATGTTTCGCAGTGCATTCTCACATTTAGGTAAAACCAACCGTAAATTCCGTACTAGAAGATCAGAGCACTTTCTGCATTCCCTCTAGTTTCTAATCTTCCCTTTATTTTAACATTTGGGGTTTCTTTGGTCTTGTCCTTTAAGAAAACCTTCCTTGTGTGGAAATAAATACGGAGAATATAATGCATCTCATTATGGCAAGGTCAACCTTCAAATGACGGAACGTCCACCCAACTTAAAACAATCATGGCCAGAAGCTCACATACGACCAACATGCAGTTAGTTGTACCGGTAACAGTACATCAGAGACAGGGCTTCCTATTAGTGGTCATGTAAATAAGGGCCTGGGGATTGTCTCCGAATTATTTATATTGTTTCTAGCTCGTGGGTGCAATGAAATTATTTTTAGAGAACAGTCAAGGTTCAGAAAATTATCATTACGACATGAAAACATGAACAATAATAAATTGTGGATCGAGTTTTTGATTACATCCTACCTTTGAAGTGGAGCCTTTTGATTCTGTTATACTACAGAATGATTTTTTTCAAGTTTTTCTGAGTATGTAAAGTGGCTCTATATTAACATGGTAATACCGAGCTCATCAAGACAAATATTTCACTCAAGATTGTCTGATTGCAACATACAGGATTTAAAATAAAAAGTAAAAACTTTCATTCGCGGTCTTTTACATTTACATGAACATTTCTCAAAATAGCCGCGATCATGTACAGAAGAAAGTGTTGAGTGTGTATTTAAATCATTGCATTATTTAAGTGCTGATTGTGTTCTCAAATGTGGAAACTTTATGAAATAGCAACGAAAATTTAAACCACTTTCTTTTCGCTGGTGTAATTTGTGACATGATTGTATAACGAGGACGACATATTATTGTAAAAGTATTTTCTGATACAGTATGGAGACGAGAATAAACTAATCAGAAATTGAACTTTCTTTTAAGATCGAATTTGTTTTTTATCGTTGCTGATGTGTCTATTAGAACTTCGAAAACTATACCAGAGGGAAAACGCTCACATTTTACACTAGTATTCATTCAATAAGCTCAACGTTGGTTACATTTTTTCTAATTTACAACTCTAACACAAGGAGAAAAGGATTACGAGGACTTTGTAAAAACCTACGAGGTCATTAATAAGGTTACCCTTAAGACTTTCTATCTCGAGACCGTAAATTTTGGCTTCCGACCTAAGATATTTATCTCGCAACATTTCCTGCCCTCCAATCCTCGAATCTTCGTAGAAGTAAAATGAAAGGGTCATAACGTCTTTAAGGGAAAAAATGCACTTTATTTTGATATATCACACTGTACAGTCAGTATCACACAGTGTAGTATACATTAACAGTTCATGGTATCGGAGTTTCAATCTTAAATGCCAACATCTTCAGACAAGTGATGCAGCCCCTATCGATTGTTCCTTTCCACAGTGGCGTGAATTGAGGTGGAGGCTGGTCGGGGGCTTGATGAACGTCGTAATCCCGGGTGTGCTGCGTCGCATGCAGGTTGTTTATCTAGTAA
>VCRD01004467.1:24427-45218 GCA_006783055.1 Trinorchestia longiramus
TTAGACATTACATTATTACAATAATTTTAAGATTTACAGAATTCGTGTCTACAGCTAACATGTAACGATCTGGCACACTGTCAGCAGTACGAAATTCATGTGTAATTCAGGGTTCATGCTGCCCTTAATATATAATTCAGGGTTTATGCTGCCCTTCATGTGTAATTCAGGGTTCATGTTGATTTTCATGTGTAATTCAGGGTTCATGCTGCCCTTCATGTGTAATTCAGGGTTCATGCTGCCCTCCATCATGAACTCCCCCTGCTCTGGGACTAATAAACTCAAGTTCTGGCAGAGTATCAAACATCTCGTGTTCCCTCATTTTTGAATTCACAAAGCATGAAAAGCCGCAGGGATTAATGTGATTTCAGGAAGTGCATGCGACTCTTTGAAAAAACCGTGATGGGCTTGGCAGTCTGGAAGGATAATTTCAAATTAAACCGCAAAGTGTCTAATTCCAGTTTTGGCAAAAAATTCAAGATCTGTTTAATAAGTCTGCAATGAAGAAAAAGGACAACCTCTCACTCAAATATTTCTCAAATAGGGAATATGTTTTCCGATTCTAAAGACATTATATCAGTGACAAGTAAATATAATTTAAATTAAAAAGAAAATCTGAGTTTATTTAAAGTACTAGTTGAAATACTTCGGAAAAAATCCTTTACTAATCGGAAAACATAGGAAAATAAGCAGAAACTCACTTGAAAGTTGAGAGCATTTTCCAAAATGAAAATGTGCATTAAAATACACTTAAGCGTTTACATAAAAAGCTGTTTGGTGACTCGTGGCCAAAAACTAAGCTATTACAATGATCACGTGAAGTACAGTATTTTGTTTTTTAAGAGGCGTGTTTTTTGACTATAAAATTACCCCAAAATCCATTTTGCATCTCACAAACCATCAGAAAACGACGGTAAATAAGGCTATGAATCTTAGAAGGAAATTTTTTTTTTCTCTTTTGTTCCTTGAAAATTTATTGGGGGTAAATGAACCACAAAATACGGCAAACAAAATGAATACAGAAACCATACCGATGATTCATTGAACTTATTTTTGTGCAAGTGATAGTGTGACGTAGACATATGGCAACTTCTTGATATCAAAACAAACCTTCACAAGTTTCGGACGATGTTACTCTTCAGTTCAGGCTGTCAAACATGATAAAAACATTACCAACATTCTCACGTGGCAACGAATACATTTACCTTCGTTATCGATAAGAAGTAAGTTCCAATTAATTCTGTAGAGTATTGATCTTCTAAAGTTGCTTTGCCCAATCCTTTCTACCCAACTTTTACTCAGCCAAGTTTTAGCGATAACAGCTTCATTAGCCGATAAATAAGACATGTTTTCCAAATTATGAATATATATATATATATATATATATATATATATATATATATGCATATATCTTATACATATGATTTTTAGTGCTGGGACAAATATTTCTCGTTAGGATCAGAAAGGCTAAAGCGAACAGCTAATTCTTAGCTGCGGCCCTGAGTGTTGTGTTGTCTTCCTGTCATTGGCTCCTGTGCCGTGAAGACTACATCACAACGGTCACCATTTAGTGCTTGGTGAAAAAAAGCCCCGGCGATTTATTAAATTTTCAGTCAAATGTCAACCAAATGATGATATAGCGGACTTGAATATTTTCTCAAAAATTTGGATATTGTGTCCTTCATTTGAACAAGCAATTCAACATGCGAGAAGTTTGTCATGTGTGTGAAGTATAATTTGTGAATACGTATATTTTTCAGCGAAATTTTTCATCGGCAGTACATAATTATTTTACTAACTTTAGCACAACCGCTGATCTGCTGAGAGGGATTGTATATACACAACTTGCTTCACTTTTCCTGCTTCGTAAAGTAAAAATGATCTAAGTTGAAGAACGCTGCCGTGAGATGAGTAAGAAAGACATAAAGGTGAAAAAGTATTTTTCTCAAATATTTTTAAAGAGAGCATAACAAACTATATTAATTTATAAGATTTTCACCTCTATTTCCTCCGAGAGAAAAAAATACTTTCCAAGCAAAGCAACAAGCATTTTCCGAGCTAAACAACCCACATTTCCCAAGAAAAACAGTCAACGTTTTCTATTCGTAACAATCAGCTTTTTCTGAGGGAACAACCAACATTTTTTCAAGTCTATTTACAGAAAGTCGCAATTTTTACCATTATATCACCTACATTTCTTCATTCGGAGCTGCCTTCATGCCGCTATCTGCCCTCGTTGCTGCACAGCATCGCCGTCGCAATATTCTGAGACGGGCAATAAAAATGACTGATATTCGGGCAGGCCTAGGGCCTCTCAGCGTAGCAAGTCGCTTGGCAAGCTCTCTTGTTTCGCACTTCCTCTAAATATTTATTCATTTACTTATGATAGTATTTATTCTTAAGTATTTATTTATACACAAAAAAATTGTTAATTATTTTACTTCATGTTTAATTTTCTTGATAAATCCACAGACGCATGTAAAATGTTTAACCTCTAACTGATCACATAATTTCCTGAAAAGAGAAATGCAACACAAGCACACGCTGTTCATTGGATGATCATGCTGCTGGCAGCGTCTAAACAAGCAGAACTGTAACATGTTCTCAGAGTTCTGTTGAGCGTAACATATTCTGTTGAGAGAACTGTAACACATTCTGTTTTGCAAGGATTGTTGAGTGCAGTGTTGTGTTGATAAACACGTTGAGTTTTGTTTTAGCACACTTTTGCAAAGGAAATCAGGGTCTATATGGACTTTACAGGCTTGGTATTTATTTCGTTACCATTTGACACTCTTTACATCATCTGGAGGGAATTTTTAATGCTGAAAATTCTTCTGTTTTTTAGAGCTCACAAGCTTTGTTAACTTTGTGTTAAGCTGCTTGATTCTAATCTAATTCAGAGTTCTTGAGTTGATAATACGCTTTTTTTGGACCGTATGCAAGAGTGTTTTCAGTTGTGAAGACTTGTTTCTGGTTAAGACCATGCTTAGTGTTAAGAACATATGTACTTTGTGTCGAGAAATATTTTTTCGTGGGAATATGCTCAGTGTTGGAACGTCGAAGTCTAATCAAGATAACCAAGAATTCCTGTTCAAAGGAGTTCTTCGCCCTCTTGTTAAATATAATAAAGCTAGAAGTCATGTTGAAGACGTCATCATCCAACGGAAGCACCTGATTTCTTCAGTTGCTCGTTCACAAGCGAAGCTGAAAATATTTCACTCTACATTAGCTTTCCTATGATGAGTTGTTATGATCCTTTGAAACTTTGAAAAAATACTCTAGCCAACGGTTACTGAATTTGAGCTACGATAGAGGCGTTGGGTTATTTGTATGTCTTCAATATCTAAGCGTAATTTGCATTTCCCAAGACTTTTTTACAGAAATTATTTCGATGACTTTTTGGTGCAGCGACAAACAAACAAACAAACAAAACAAAAACGTGACAGGTTTGAATGTTCTTAATACTCATTAAAAGTAAACGCTCAAGAAATCGAAAAAAACACTTTACAAAGTTTTTAATTCTGTATCCTTTTATTCTTTCCCAATCCTTTGTACGTTACTCTATAAACAAATTTTGGACGTTATTTTCTCCTACAACTTATACCACATATGATATAAAGATTCAGTACAACAAATGAAACTGTTCTACGCATTCTTCGCCTGCTTGACGGACTTGATTTTACTGTACCCAGTAGCGCTTTAACTTTTTTTCACTTGCAAAACTTGTTAAGCCAATACCATTCTCTACAGCCCCCTTATGCATTTTTTGAACTGAGACTGGGCGTTGTTAGCTCAAGTTTGCCAGAACCACAAAACTTAAATTGCTTAGTTGGTCTATGAAGTTGAAGAAGCTTTAATTTTTTTGGATTGCCACATACCAGAAAAAGCTCATCTACCAAGGGCTTGGTATGCATGGAAAGTATGTAAATCCTTGCCACTTGGCATAAATATTTGCTTCTCTGATATTAGGTTTCCGTTATGCTATTTTCTAAATTCGTTGAACGTTATTCATTTATTGTTGTAAATACTAACAAAGGTTTCAATGTTATTCGAAATTATAACATGTATTCTCGTCACCGCACGGGATAAAGTTATTGTTTCGCCAAGACTTTGAAGTCCTATTGTAGAGTCAACAGCGCTGTTAGCGGGAGTTTGTTGTTGGACGAATTTCAAGTAAAATATCCCTTTAATTTTGTTTTCTCTTCTGTTTACTCATTACAGAAAATATCAACATTGTCGTTCGACTTCTGCACGATTTTCTTTTTCATGAGTCCATCTTTTCCATTGCTTCTTTTTTTGCATTTTGACCTTGACTCATTGAGTATTTTTAACCTCCCGATTGCAATTGATCTTTAAACGATAAGCTTACAACCTTCAAAATTGTTATGCTATTGTGTTATTGGGCGTAGTATAAGCCTGACAACTAATGTCAAATTTATTATTACATAAATTTTCACTATTGTTTCGTACGATGATCTATAAATGTATACTATGCTTGACATCATAATGAAAACATTTTTAGAATTTAAATATAGAACACTAGGCGAGAGTCAAAATTATGCGTCCATTTATGAAAATATCTAATATTGTAATTTTATTTGGGTAAATTTGCCTAAATGGTTTCAAATTATTCAGTCAAATAACGTTTTTATTTACTTATGACTTAAAGGAACTGGTGTTATCCAGATCATCTTATTAAAAGAATGTAAAAACAAGCAAATTCGTTTCACTTGTATAATTTCATCCAACGTGTGTCTCTGATGAAAAATCCTCCTGCGCAAAGTTTTCAGTTTCCAAATTGAACTTTATCTTCTGTTTCCTTTCTTAAGTATTCTGGTATTTAACGTATTTTCCAAGAATTTGAAAAACCTTATTTAAAAATGATAATTTGCCTCCCCAGGTTCATCCATCGTGATTATTTACACTCACAAAGTCATTTTTAAATTCATTCCATGAAACATTATTCACGTAATTATAAATACCTCATGGTTAACAACGCAATCTCTGTGCAAGAAGTAGATTCTTAAAGCTGTGGGAACGTGAAAACACTAATATTGCACCCGGGACTTCATGAGCTACCGATTTCCAGAACAGGAAAATAAAGCTAAGCCGATGAACCTTAGATTTTTTCGATCAATAGTTTCCTCAGATTGATCGACCACTTCCAATTAAGAACATTCAAAGCATTCAGTGTCATTTAAGCTCAGTTTGAAACTTTTTAAGCAAAATTTTCAGCGTCAAGATGCATTCGTTCCTCAAGTTTCATAGAAGGACCAATTTTCAAACTTTTAGACTCAGAGGTTTTCAGGCAGTGGAGCTTTTCCTGGGTTGTACAGCGCAACAAATTGAGGCTTCTCCAACTTTGAGCCAAACTTCAACGTTGGAACCCAAACGACCAGCTTTAGCGATCCTGGGAAACACCTTAAACGACGCTACGCGTTTGATGAAAAAATTTACAGCGTGTCCTTGAAGCTTCGTGATTGAGGTCCAGAATTTGGAAGATAGAAATGCAAGCAAATTCGGTACTAAAAGTGAAATGAAAAAGTTGTTTGAGGAATATTGAGATGCGAAAAATTGATTTGGACGTAGGGCAACAATTTATTATGAACCTTCGGCACTAACAATCACTAAGTATACGTTGTAGGAATTGATGCAAGGGAAGGGCTTCTATGAGATTAAAATTCCCTCGAAGGACTGTCGGCAATGATTATGAACCACCAGCTTCGCGAGCAGCTGGGATACTGGTGAGAAAAATTGACGTTGAGGATCATTACAAATACTGATGAATTTTAGTAAAGATCTACTTAAGAATCGATTACATCAACTGAAGATTAAGAGGTACACTGTAAACACCATGTGTGTGGAGATTGGTAAGGGTGATGTGAGAGATGAGCCGTGTGTGTCTGTGGAGGTTGCAGAAGTGTACGTCATGTGTGTTCTATTAATAGCATAATGTGTTGCTATGTAAAATACTGTAATTTTGAAAGTTACTCGCGAACAAGACACTTCTTGGATTTGAATGACACACTTTTATATAAAATTCACTTCTATGAAAGAATGTGTATCTCCCTCTCTGTGTGTCCATCCATAATTTCAAATTAAAGAAATCTAAACCTTGGAATTCCCATGAGAGCTGTCTATAATTAAATATTGAGCAGTATTTTGCGCTTAAACTATTTTATGAATCCACAATTATTTAATTATTTTCCTAAGGTATTGCAAATTTCCTTATTGTGTTCACATGCAAAATGTGTAATTTATAATTAAAAAAGATAATTTCATCAAGCAATTCTAAAAACTAAATTCTGTCCAAGCCCGTAAAACAAACCATCTTTTCATTTCTTTTGGCCAATCACTGATTTGTCCGAGTTTTATACTCCAAAAAAGTTAACCGAAATTTTATTTTTTTAGGTATCTAGAATACCAATTAGTAATCAAACCAATTCCCTCTAATCAGACAGAACATCTATAATATAATAGGCCTGCAATTGGTATTCTTGATACCAGTAAATAATACTAGATAAATTAAGCCAAAATAAAATAATAAGAATCAAATTCCGATTGATGTTTTTTTGGGTCACCATGTATGGCTACTGCACATCGCCGACTGCAACAGGAGTAACATGGGTCCCTTGCGGTCCACAATAGCGGCAGCTATTCGTGTCGAGGGAACTTGTAATGGAATCTGTTTTTCAGAGTAGCAATGTATATTTTTAGTCTTTTAATATTGGTTTCTATACTGCTGTGACCGGAGGGTAAATACTCGTTTCAGTTTGTTAGTGCTTCTCTCGGTTTTCATCCGTGTAAAAATTATTGCCAGTTCATGCTGTATAAGTCTTTGAGAACATTGAATTCACCGATTTCTGTCCTAGAGCTTTTTTGAACAAAATACTGTGCAATTTTCACTGCACCAATCGTTTCTGCAATCCCTTTTAAGGCTCAAGCGCTGGATTTAATTGTCATAATACACAATAATACGAGGAAATCCCAAAGCTCTGGTGTAGGCATCTAAATGACGACTGTGAAATGCAGCACCCGTGCTGCAGATGGAACATTTTGAGGAAGAATATTGAAGTCGAAATTCACTTTCCTAAAAACGAGAAGTAAACTCCAGTGCGCATTTTATTCTACTGCAAAAGCTCCCAATTCGTTTATCAACCCTGAATTATGTTTTGCGGAAAACACATGCATGTTTCATGATGATAAATATGCGATGGTCAGCGTAATTCTAAAGCCATTTCTTAACGAAGCAGTCGGAGGCTATGCTTTGGGCTAGAAGCCATCACATGATGATGGCTATTTTGAATTTGATCCAAAAAAGCCTCAGTGTCAGGACCAGGAAACCGCAACGACGAAATTCTGATGCAATTTACTTGGAAAGTGCCTGCTAGAGTGCACGATGCTAGAGACTGTCAGGATAATGAGACCAGATCTCAGTGGTCGTTGCCACGGACTCCTGAAGCAGCATTGGGAATACGTTTCTGAGAGGTTCCGCACCCATTGTAAGCAGGCTAACAGCATGTGATAACCACGATCATACAGGATACTTTGAAATTGTGTTGTAGGGTGAACCAACAGCATGAAATCACCACAGCCATGTAGAATAACTAAACATTGTAAATTCTATCGTAGGATAGGGTAACAGCTTGTGATAACCTCATCTAAACTAATTAACTGAACACTGTAAGTTCATTAAACGGTGAACCAACAGTATGGAATAACTACCGCCATGCTGGAAAATTACACACTGCTAAGTACCACCGCACAGCACACCCTGGACTCACAAAGTGCCTCGCCACACAAAGGCTAATTTTCTGAACACAAAAAGCTCTCACACTTACAGTGCCAGCCAACTGCTTCTCTTCAAGCCTTCGTGCATGAGCGGTCACAGTTAACATGAATGACCCAATTATGGATTTATTTGCTCAGGCTCTCTAAAGCTCTAAGATCAGATGTTCAACAGTCGTGTTTCTTGAAGTTTTTAGACCACTGCGCTCATTTAGTTTAACATGCACATTTAAGTCAGGATAACCATACCACATGAAATTAACTATGGTTGAGCAATCGTTTTCACAACTACAGGCTTAAGTCGACTGCTCTTGAAGTTGTAAATATTCTCTAGAAGGCTTAAAATCAGAGGTCATTTGACCACAATATGATCAAGAAAATGAACAGTGCACTCTCGCGAACAATCTTAGAATGAATTCATATGCTTCCAAGAAAAAGCAGTCTTGCGAGTCTTTGATGATCGATGTGACCTCAAACTGCAAGGAACCTTCAACACTTAGGCATGACAGTCACGAATATTTTTGGTCACGAATATTTTACTTTATTAAAGAATAATTTCCTTATTGATTTACTTGTAATTTAAAATTACATGTCGATGGAAGTATTACAGACTATAGCATGTGCATATGCTAAATAAACTAATATTAATAATAATATTGACAGGGAAAATAATTATAATATTTATAAAAACAACAATAATAATATCAAAGGTCAAAAAGTGTCTAAAATAATATTACAATCATAACACTCGTCATCTTTGTAATGCAATTCTATGCAAAACTTTAATTTGAGGAAAGTGAAACGTCCTAGACACAAAAAATAACAAAGACCTTTATTCTTTTCTGTGTGAGGTATGAGGTACAAAATTGTATTCAATGCAGATATAAAATACAACATCTACCGAATAGTGCAATGCTCGTGCTTAAAGGTGAAAAATTGTCCTTCACTGTTAACTATCATTTAGCTCTAATATGTACAAACGAAGCCCTTCTTTGCTCTTCGTCTGATATCTTGTTTGATAATTACGATAATAAGCTGAAAAAATACGGTTTCAGACCCCATTTTGACAGAAATATCTTTGAAGTATTTAGGCGTCGCATAATGATATCTTAGCATGTTTGTGCGCTCCTGTGCATCAGAAAGTACATAGTAAAGCTCGGATTTGTGTCAAGAAACCAACATCAGCATTAGACGCAATCAAGTCTGCGTTGGTCAATGATTGTTGGTCAGCGTAGTGCCTTCGACAGTAACGAGTGGAAACTTATATTGAAAGTAATGAAAAACGAGGTCTAATGTGTGCACATCTCCTTAAAACTTTATTGAATTATTTTCTTCTTCCAACTGGGTTGACATGAGCCTATAAAATTAGCTCTGGAGGTGGAGTGTAGGATGATGATAGAAGGATTCTTAGCCTCACAATTCCGTTCTTAGCAGAGAACAGTTCCTTTGTTGTTTATTCAAGTGTCGCGTAACCTACAATCTTTTTCAGGACTTGACAAGTAGATGCTTCATTAGTAAGTACGTACTTAAAAATATGTCTTCACTCTTTTCCTGACTATTTCTTTAATATACTTTTCATATGAGGGCATTTTTATACTAGGCACATGTCTAAAAGGCGTTTTAGACTTGTGTCTAGTACAAAAAAACAGAAATAGAAAATGTACATAAACAATGGTCCCTAAAAGAGTGAGCACATTTTTTTGAGACACCCTGTATTTGTGCAGATGTATGAAAATTTATTAGGCTTCCATACTCAGAGTCTATGTTTTTGTAAGACATACTTAGTCTTTCGATTTACACTTAGTCTAATACTGTTCATGTATCAGCACGATTTTCTTCATCAAAACTCACTATGAGGCAGTATTTGAAAACCAAATGGAATGAATATGTATCGAATATTGATATTTTTACACATCAAATACAGCATTTTTAAACCTGGGAATTCACATCAGTTAAAAAATGACACAAGATAGCGAGAGTTCGGCAAACCAAACTCAATATAACTGCTGACTTCTGGGATTAAGACGGCAAAACTGAACTGCTGGCAGAACGGAAATGCTGAAGTTGGGAATGTTGAAGTAAGGAAAGATTTTAAAATTCATGCCGCAGCCGAGGCCCAACAAGAAATTCGTTCGATTCTTGTTGTGAAGACGTGGGTCCTGCATGATGAACTCGAACTTCTGGAAGTGGAAAAACGCTCACGCACAAGCCGCAGCTACAGACTCATCTGCATAAAAAAAGAAACAAGTTCACGCACAAAAAAACAGGTACTGTTTGTTTCGTATGCGGTAGAAAAGTTTATACATAAGCCAGAACTTCTGACCAGCGTGTGCGATTAGAAAAACAAGTTCGTACGCAAACAGACGTTTTTGTTTTGTATGAAATTACAAAAATTCATACATAAACGAGAGGTACGAGT
Organism: Trinorchestia longiramus; assembly: GCA_006783055.1. NCBI lineage: Eukaryota > Metazoa > Arthropoda > Malacostraca > Amphipoda > Talitridae > Trinorchestia > Trinorchestia longiramus. The sequence continues at coordinate 34,635 of VCRD01004467.1, forward strand.
GATGCTGTAGAAGTAACAGAGTTCACTCACAACTGGATGCTACTGTTTGTTGTAAAGACTTTCCGTGCATACCTTTATGGTTTTTTTATCTTTACAGTACCTTTTTGGAAATCACAGCTTCGGAAATAGAAGCTCAATTACCTTCTACTTAAGGCAGCAAACTCTTTATCTAAGCAAATTAGCAAAGATCAAGTACTATCATAGAACAACCAAGAAAAATAGACCTAAAATGGAGGAAAACATAAAATGATAAAAAACGAAAGCGTAAAATTATAACAGTAACGTAGTAAAGGAGATGAGTAAGAATCAAGGGTTCGTTCATACTCCAAATATACGCTTTGACATTTACTATCAAATGTAAAGTTCAATGTAGGCCGAAATTATGTTCCACAACTTAACACGTTTGCATAATAATCACATGCTTTACTAGGCGGTTATGATTTCTGAAGGTATATGAACGAAAATATACAAAGTACCTATTGAAACGAACGACGTTTTAACAAGGAAATAAAAATAAAACCTTATAATGGGTGAATCAAACTTTTGTTTCAAGCTCGTGACGGAATTTGTTTGAAGTTAACAAGACTTACAGTATTGGAATATTACATATGCTTCAAGGGCGAAAACTTGTGTGTTTCATTCATAACACGTTTGACTGAACTCCTCTTGTGAGCCTCTGGCCATGGCTAGGATTTTAAAATTTCTGCTCGCTATGAGGTTCGCACAGGCATTTGAAATTCCTTTGTTGCAGTCCTAGCAATTATGTAGTAGTCAGCTGGGTCTCCATCGTGAGAGTGATAGGAAAATAATTCTATGTACGGAATATTATTCATACATTCAGGTAGTTTTTAGATGATATACACTTTTTATTATGAGGGACAATTGTGCCATACTGAGTTGAATCTATAAGCGCATTCATTGATTATATTATATCAATAAAGTTTTTTCTTCAAGTACGGAGAATTTCTTGTAAAACCTACGTTGCACTAACTGTTTTTCTTCATTGTTATTGTAGCGACTTAAACTTAGTCAATGTAACAGACCGTGCGTGCAAATTGTGGTCGATGCTTAATTGACTGGTGTATGGCCACCCAGTGGGGATAATTTGCTGGTCGTTGTGTTGATGGACGGTGGTGGTAATATGCTGGTTGTGGTGTTGATGGACGATGTGGTAATATGCTGGTTGTGGTGTTGATGGACGATGTGGTAATATGCTGGTTGTGGTGTTGATGGACGATGTGGTAATATGCTGGTTGTGGTGTTGATGGACGATGTGGTAATATGCTGTGGGTGATGGTAATCATAGAGATTGATGATCGAATGTCAACGAGTTTAGTAACTGACTGATGAGATGGAAGCAGAATAATAATATTCTCTGCGTCGAGAATATCCTGAGAAATAAGTTAAGAACTGAATGAATTACTGTATATGAAATAACTAGAAGAGAAAATCTAAACAAAAGGAAATTGACTGATTCTCGGAAAACGGATGAAGTTTTGATTTAAGGTTTCACAGATTTGTTCCTCTTCAAGTGCGACTAATTTTCTTAAAACTCAGCCCCAACATTGTATGTGGCTAAGAAGTCTAATACGAGAAAATTGAGAAGTTTTGCCCCTGAAACGAACTTTCCTAAGTGCAGCCATCTCTAAAATGTGAAGTAAAAATGCGACTATTCTCCGTGAACTGAAAATATGAGAGGATTAACAGGTTAATATTTCTCAAAAGCCATTGCTACTTGCATTAGTAGTATGGTGCATTTTATATCCTAAGTTACACGCATAGAGTACGGAGGCTGGAAAATTTGTTGGAGGATAAAATTGAAATGTAATGAGTATGCTACGAAGATACTGATCTGTACTATTAAATAGAAATCCTCAGGTAGTGATGTACTCCATCTGATTGATAATTTTTTACTTAGAGAAAAAATTGATCGGTAATCCAAAATTTCAACAAAAAACTGTTTTACAGTGAGAAAGCTGGACACTAGCGTGCAACATTTTTAAACTCATGAATTTTAGGAGATCCTAATGAACTGCGAATGTTTTCTTCTGCCATGCATCAAAGTGTCAAACAAACAAACAAACAAACAAAACAAGAACAATGCTTTTTCAAGATGTTTACTATGTATGGGGGAAGTTTTTAAGACATGTCTTAAAATATATCTCCTTCAACACTTATTTTGTAATATTTCTGTCTCAAATACAGAAATGAAGACTAGGTCTATTTATACGCATACAGAAAGAATGAATGAATTTTTTAAGACACACTTCGTCATAGACCGATGAATAAGTTATTTTAAACATATGCTAAACTAGTACATAAATAATCCATGAAACACACATCACAAAAAGGATAAGTTTTTTGCGCTTGTTTTTGAACCACTTAGAGATTTTACACAAAGAAATTTTCTTGCGCTTCTATGGTACTCAAAAATGATAGAAATTAATTTCACAAACTTAGATGTCTACAAACAAGTTAAATAGAACTCAGACGACATCGTCCACAATTTTCTTTGCTCTTTTCTACCAGTTGAAATTGAAGGAAAAGTAGCCAGAGCTTCAGGAACTTCCGGACAAAGTTTTTCCTAAGTAAATAAACTGGAACGAGATACAGGGCGCAAAAAACATTTGACCCGACAGTAGTCATAAAGCTGATCTACTTCTGGTCTCCCATCGACATAGAGATTCTGATGCATTATGAAGGTTTTTTAATCCTTTTACTACCCACAATATTATGTGACACATCAAGTAAATATTCGTGAGTTCATGTTCAAATAAATATTCGTAAGCTCAATTCTGGGGAAATATTTGGAAGTTTACTTCCTGACGTAGGAACTCGACTCGAGTCCAATCTTGATTGTGTTCGTGCATTTTATAGTCTCTTTTTGTAATTCTAAGAATGCCTAATTCTATTTTTTAGTTGAGGACTTTTATGTACTCTGATCCTACTTTTTGTTTGAATGTCTAACAGCTTTTTTCATGTTTGCTAACGTGTCATCTAAGCTTGTTGTAACTCCCGGGCACAACAAAGTTTTTCGGTTTCCTAGTGATGCGAAATGTAGTTTTGTGCTGAATTTTGACATCATCAACTTATACATCAAAACTTAATGCATGCCGAGTAAAAGTTATAATGCGTAATTAACGCAAAAATGCAGTAATATTCAAGCTCATTAACAGGCAAATGGAAACTCGATATATTCATCAGGAATAAAGTTGGAATACTCGCAAATGTAAACGCAGCTCTGAGTCATTTACGAGCTTCACGATAAAAATTTTGATACTTACTGGATTTCTTGGCTTTATGGTAAGAATCCTGATAGTTGGCATCAGTTTCTCAATTTTACAGCAAAAATATTGACATTTGATAACATTTTTTAACTGCACGTTAACATCCCTGAATTTAAATCGCATTTTCTGGCTGTACATTAAGCGTAACATTTTGCAACATTTTTTTCAAGATGAATAAAGACAGTCGCTAAAATTTGATATGAAGAAATGAATTAAAACGAAACGTCTATAATATTTCTTCAGTACGAGCACTGAGAAAAGTTACTTTTGAATTGAAACGTAAACTTTGCGTGTCCATGCGTCAGAAATATTGATTGAATTAAGTTTATTTTTTTAATAACGAAAGGATAGGACGCGAAAAAATAGTTTCATTTTGTGCAAATTTGTTAGATAAAAACCATTCAAATTAATTTTTATATTAGATCGAAGTCACTCGAATGAATGTTTACTGTACATCAAATCGAAACTACTTAAAATGAATTTTTATAACAGACAGAAGTCATTCGAATGAACTTTTATGCATCAGGTATTGTTTTATGCATCATTACCGCTATGTTTGCCAAAATATCACTGTAATTTTCATAAAATGAAAGCTATAGAACCTTTGTCAGCAGCATATGCCTGTTTTTTCCCAGGTACGTCATGCCTTTATTTAGATTTCAGATTTACAAAGTGTCCTAGAAATGAGTGTGAATAATTTCTTGGGATAATCACACAAACAATTTAATTCCATTGGTATTTGTGATAGAATAGTGCAATGACAGATCACAAGGCAACAACGAGCTGTGAATGCATTTCTTTTACGAAGAAATCTCAAGAAGATCGGGGTTTTGATTCATAAAGTATATATCCTTCTTTTTTTTATATGCAATAAATTAATGCACATATTTCGCTGAATATTAAATAGAAGTAAATTGATCAAAAGTACAATATTCAACTTTCTTTTGCATCAGGGCTTAGCTGCATATCTGATCGTTCCTATTCCATGACTCCCTCACATCACAATTATCCAATCCTTCACTACAAATATCACCTCGTGTTCGTCTCAGAAATACTAGAATGCTGTAAAATTCCTTCTAAAAGCGATTCAAATGAAAACCTCATTTCTTTTCTATGTGTGCTCGCAACATTTTCCTCATTTGGAAGACTGAGCAAAATATATTCATGATGTACTCAGTGCCAACAATTCCAAAATTAAACCCAGGCCTTTGTATTCCATTGCAGAAAACTAGACAACAATTTTACCTCTCTGGCGAACCTGCTGAAAGTCTGCGGAAATTGAGCCTCATATTTCGTGCCACGCTGGATTTCCTAGGCAGTTTTCTGACGAATACAAAGATAGCTGAGCGATTATGCAAAACAATCCTGAATAATTCTGTAATTTATCAGCAAGGGATTATTAGATTTCAAAATTCAACACAGACTGAAGAGAGGCAGAATCACTTCTTTTAGCAAACGGATAAAAACGTTGATGAAACCGCGGACCTAAGAGAAAATCACTGAAATAGGGAATTAGTGTCATATGTGCACAAATAGTGTTTTAAAGCCCTTTTTCACATGCCATTTTTCTAAACTTGCTAAATTTTCAAATATTTTGCATGAAATTCTTTGGTAAGCGACCGATTTAAAATTACTCACGTCGATCTCAAATTGAAATAGACTAAAAGTTAGAAAATCTTTCACTAAAATTTCAAGTTTTCATGAATGTTTTCGAGAATGCTATCATTTTTTTCATTTATTATTAGGACAAACTATTCAATAATATCAAAATACCCTGTTCAAATTGCAGGAGAAATCTTATTTTGCACTTCCTATGACTATTATTCTTCAAGATTGTGCTAGTCGTTCCCAACCACGACTAACTTAACAATATTCTTTTAATGATTAGGTTGAAAAACCTAATAACCAATTGTACGTTGTCTAAACCATTGTACGAAGATATGGAAATACGTATTTATTGTGAGGTCTATTTGTTGTCAATTGATTAATATAATATAAAATATATATGTATATATAATATATAATTAATATAAAAAGGGAAAGTTTTTCTGCCTACTTTTAATTGCACAATGATTGATTGCCGATGAATTTTTTTCTCTCTCATAATTTATGTAATCTTGGTTTCAATGTATGGTTTTTCTGCATGCTGTCCTTCCGTTATATTTTAATTAATACTCGTAAATAACACGATTAACAAAATGCAAGAAACATACATAATCGCATTAGAGGATTCAAATCCACTGAACTGAATACATGAAATGGTGAAAGGCTCATGATATTTCTTTTCAATGGTAAAATGAGGGTATGCTGATACACACAGAAAATGTAATACATGTTATCCTAAATATCACGGTATGGAAAATGTGAGTAATCTATCACATTTTGACATATGAACCACACATGATATCCTATTAACAGTGCACTATTGCTGATCAATTACATACTTAATAGCTGAATAGTTAAGTGTGCACACAGAACAACTTAGTTAGATCAATGGGCGCTCACATCAAATTACGAGATTTGCCCTGTCGCTAACCTCGATGACATTGACAATATAAGTATTAGAACTTTCCCTTACGCTGGGGATTCGTTGCTTATAATGGGCTTTCATGTTTAACACTCACGATTACAACACCTTAGCGATAACGCTAATTTTTCGCCTCCCATTCCTTGCTGTTGAACAATTAAATCTTCCTCTTTGTACACTGGTGGATGCACGTGTAAAATTTGCGGTCATTCGTCGGTGTGATGGTTAATTTAATTCCCCTTTAATCACTTCTACACCTATTCCACCCACACACCTAAACCTATACCTATGCTCTAGATATCGCTCTAGCTGCAATAGCTTACATCGCTGTGGAGGTCTAGTTCCTAAGTCCCCGCATCTATCCTTCCTACCGTTTTTATATGAGCTTTGCTCCTCCCACGTATCTTTTCCATTTTCCAATCTCCCTATTTGTCTAAAGGTCTGAAATAGGTTTCTAAACGTCTGTGATATACCTCGCCCACTCTTCAATCAACTTGAGAGTTACAAGGTTTCTACTAATAAATTTGCCTCTTGTTTGACACATTCTTTAGCCACGAAATCAAATTGAAATCGACCTCTCTCAAACCCTACTTTTCATGTTTCCTCCAGCTTTCGAGCTCGCCTCTCGGTTAATTGTTTATTTTTGTGAGTCAGTGTCCCATCGCTACTCCACACTTGATACCTTGTTCCTCGTATAATGCACACACCTAATACATATACCTCATACATCGCCTGGAATATGCAAACCCATGAGATACACACACCTAATATATATACCTCATACATCGCCTGGAATATGCAAACCTATGAGATACACACACCTAATACATATACCTCATACATCGCCTGGAATATGCAAACCTAGTATGAATGTATCATTACTATCATGACAAAGATATTGTTACTTTTAAAATTAGTGTTTATGAATACACTTCAGTTTAGAGTGAATAACTTTTGCAACTCAACTAACAGTTTTGAATTTTTCCAAAATACAATCCAGGTGCACAACGTAAGAATGGTCAGCTGGAGTACCCATTACCAGGTGTATTCAAATAATAACACCTACGATGTTTTTTCTTAAGACTAGAAACAGATAGAATTATGCAGTTTATTTTAAGATATGGGCAGATGTGGGAAGTTTTACCTCACCCTCCATATTCTCCATATATGGCCCCCTTTGATTTCCATCTGTTTCGTTCACTGCAGAATTCATTGAATGTAGAGGAGTTTGATTCTGATGAAGATGTTATAGCTTATTGGACATCTTCTTCACCAATAAAGAGCCTACATACTTTGAACAGGAGATTAAAAACTTGCCAAAAAGATGGCAAATGGCAGTAGATGCACATGGACACTATTTTATTGACTAAATAAATGTTTCTAAACATTAATTCGGTTTTAACTTCCTCTTTAAAAAAACGAACAAACTTTTTGGCCAACCGAATAAATGATTTATATATCAGCGAACAGGAAGTATTTTATTTGTTCAGTTTTGTTGTCATACATCAACTGATTAGATTAGAGACACTTTGCTCCGTTAGAGAACCATCTTTTTGACTGGATACACACTAAGTGTTGCCGTATCTTAAAGAGAATTAAAGTTTTCCTAATTTTGGTATTAATATAAAGCTATCAAGTATGCTGTACAGCATCCAATACATGTAATACACCTGTTTCGGGAACTTTTGAGTCATATTACTTGCCCTCGATGGTAATAGATCATTCGTTTAAATTTTCTTTTTATCATAAGCTACAGGTTTAATAAAATCCCGTCGTCTCTGTAGGAACTTGGGCGTTGTAACTCGTTTAGGTAGGAATAGTTAAACAACAAATAAATATTTCAGAATGGTTTGCTTGCTTTCTTGAAGTCAGCCGGGAATTAACAAAGTAAAATGAAACTTTTGGAAAGTTGTTTGTCTTTTTCCTCACTAAAACTTAGCAGAAAAAACTACACTGAACAGAACAAGCGACTGTAGCAGGAATCAGAGTTTTCATACAGTGCAGAAAGGACAATAGTTATCATTTAGATGTGATGGCTTTAGGAATTATGAGGTGTATCGTCACTTAACGAAGCTTGACGCTATACACAGTCATATGAAAAAAATTGGTTGAAAATGTATTAACTTGGTCAGTATTTTTCTACAGAGTGAGAGGAATAGCAGAACTTAAAGAGAAGCACTCGTCGACTAAGATCCGACAAAAAATCGGGCTTAGATTTTTCGAGGTTAGCGAGTCAGGCACTCATTTGTAAAGAGAAGTACACGTCCCAAGTGTTCGAATTTAATGAAAGTTTACATCTAAGTTTCAGGCTTTTCGAAGCAGCGCTTTGAAATGAGCTTGCTTCAACTTTAAGGCCCAAGTGAGCCAACTTGAGTGGTAGGAGAGAGTACCATCGATGTCGAATTAAAGAAGGTCATCTTACCGCAGCAATTTTGGCTTCTCAATCAAGTAGACGAGGTTCAGGGAAGTGGACCAAGTATTTGGACAGTACTAAACTTTTATTGATATTACTTTTCGAAGACAGATGGGAAACTACTAAAAAATATAGTATTAACAACAAACATTACGGGACAACAAATCTATAATAAATGTGGAGTATTTTAAATTCATATACTCATACAATTTAAAAAAATAGGTAGTGAAAAAAGTATTTGGACATTCCCTTTGCAAAGTTTCATAACGGCAGTTTTTGAAACTTTTGACCCAACAATATTTTAGAAACTACTAACTAATGTAGAGGGTAGCTTATGTAAGGTTGCCTGTGGATTTATGTGTCAGGCATCAATTAGATGCCCCTTTGTAAACAAGGCAAAATGTCTTAGTAAATAGAGCTAGCAAAAAAATTTAAGAAACGTATAATTTCGGCCCATACTGCCGATAAAAGCTGTCTCAACATTTTAAGAGCATAAATGTTACTGTCAATGCAATAGGTAATAGGTTTCATTGTAAAGAAAGGGAAAAATTTTGGGACTACAGAAAATTTTACACGATCTGGAGTACCTCGAAAGATTTTGATTAAAAGTAGCCGTACCATTTGGCAAGCAGGAAAAAAATCTTTCGTCTCTAGAAAAGAGCTTCAAAATGATAATGCTTGTAGAAAACAGGTTTGTGAAAGAACATCAGCTATGAAATTCATCGGTAGAAACTCAATTTACTAATTCATAGGGAGACCCGGTCGCTGAAGAAAACCCATGTTGAAATAAAATTTGCACTTAGCTAAAACCTTTTCAACGCGTGATGATGACTTTTTCAAACAAATATTATGGTCAGGTGAACGCAAGATCGAGCTTTATTGTCCTAACGATCTTTGGAAGCAAAATGGAACTGATTATAACGAGAGAAAACCCCATCCCTACTGTGAAGGATGATGGTACAAGCATAATGATATGAGATTACTTTGAATTCAATGGTACAGGAACATTGGAAATAATCGATGGAACGGTAGATATGGCCAATTATCGAAAGAAATTAGAAGATAAATTGCAGAAATAAGCTGAGAAACTAGATCTCGGAAATCAATGATGGTTCCAACAGAACAATGGTCCTAAACATACCAACAAGGCAACTAGTGAATAATTCAGAGATAAGAAATAAATGTGTTAAAATGGCTTAGCCAATCACCAGATATGAATCTTATATGCAATTTATGGAAAGAAATTTAAAATTCAGATCCTTACAAGACGTGTGTCTAATCTTAAAGAATTGAAGACTGTCGCCGAAAAAGAATGGGCCAAGATTTTTCATAAATTTGGCCAATGTGTGTTGAAAGTTTACAAATACCGCTTAAAGAAAGTTGTAAGAAATAGATGGACAATTAAATGTTAATATATTTTTCCAATTGTACAAATACTTTTCATTACCCATTTTCTTAAATTTGATATAAATTTACGATGCTCAACAAATATTATGTTCTTCTTGATCAGTAAAATTTCTATCGATATTAATACTGTATTCTATATGAGTTTTATGGCCATGTCTCTTGGAAAAAACACAGAATAAAAGTTTGGAGCAGTTCAAATAATTGTTTCATTTCGCTGTAAGAAAGAAAATCTTTGACAAAAGCGTGACTATTTTACAAATTAATAGAAACAAATTAACAGACTTGGAAATTCTAAGTAAGAAATACAAACCCTCAAGTATTGAGATTATTGAAAGGCCAAGTAAATTAATGAAAATAATACGTGGAACAAAAGTAATACATATAGAAGAAAAGAAGAATTAGAATATTTAGACTCAGCGTGTGGTGGAGATGATAATCGAAACAGATGAACATTTTGACAGAGTTGAGTACGCTTACTCGCTCCACAATTAATATAAATAAACAGGAAAAGGCACTGTATTCTACACTACATAAAGTTGTGACACAAAACGAGACAGACTGGGAATTTAATCGCGCTGGGTCAGCCGTTGTTAATGCTTACGTAGCAATATTGTAGAGCTCGGTGCAGCGATATGGCTGCGAGAGAGAGCATTTCCTTAACATTTTTATTATTTCCAGATGCATGGAGAAATTTCACACTTGTGAAAATACAAAAAATACGCAGCCTAAAAAAATCGAGGAGTCTATATTAAGATAATGAATAAATATTAAAAATAATGCACACGGAGTTGAATTTTTTTATGAGGTCCTACATCATACACGTACATGTACACCTGTTATTTAACGTAGCACATCAAGCTGATAGGTACAGGTGGTGGAAAAAATAATGGAAACACCTAATATTTTACCATCATAATCTTAGAACATAATTTAAACAATCAAAACTTGGC
>VCRD01004468.1:3060-22525 GCA_006783055.1 Trinorchestia longiramus
CGAAGGTGTTTCAAAAGCAGAACTGACGTTACTTCCATTGGAGCTGTTGATTAGTCTGCACGTGAGCGTTCACTAAAGCCTGCTTCTATAATTGCCTTCTCGCTCAGTCATTAAAGGCACCGCCTTGACAGCGTCCCAACAAACGATGCTTGGGCACGACAGCGCATGACCTCACACTGCAGTGACATGGGCTTCAGGTGCCGGAGGCTCCTGAATAACAGCACTCACGTTGCGAAGTGATCGGCTTATGGGTTAGTGGATATATATATATATATATATATATATATATATATATATATATATATATATATATATATATATATATATATATACAAGTTGAGCTTCGACATTACATGTAAGTAAGGTTAATAACGCTCCTACCAACAAATTTTGTATGTGAGAAAAGAACGATTGCAAAAGAAGAAAGCAGAAACGAAAACACTAGTGTAAACGTTGGGCAACCGCGTCGTGCCGGCCTTCCCCAGTAGGGATAATTAAATGGAAAGAGGAAAAATAACTTTGACGATCAAACTGATGAGAGATCTTTGAAACAGAACACGAACTAAGACAGATGTTAGTTAAAAGTATCACTAAGGAACGTTCACTCCACACGCTATACTGACGAGGGTGACACTGTCAGCATACACTCGAAGGAAGCTGAGGAGTCCTACTTTTCCTCCGAGGAACGTCAAAGCCCAGAGATGTAATGGACAATAGAGATAGCCTTTCATACTGGAAATGCAATTTTTCCATACCGAATGCAGAATCGTTTGAAATGACGTCAAACCTACAAATTTAAACGCAGTTCTTATTTACATTTACTTAGTTCTGTTAAAAAGGTGAGTTCGAATTTTTGGCAGAGAAATTTAACATGGCACAAACTTTAGGAGCTGGCATGAGAAATTTCCTTACTGTTTTTAACACGTTGCCTACGGGTGTTCAAAATTGCGGTTCAAACAATATACCTAGTGGTACACATATGTATCAAGACGTAGTGGATATGACTGGTATATAATTCAACAAGCGTGCCACTTCTATGGAATAAATTGGCAGGCCATTCATTTAGAGAGGGCAATGGAAACATTACTTCAGCATTATCATTCACCAGTATTACTGGAAATGTTCTGCATCTACTAAAATATAAAATAAATACCCACCCCTTTATTTTTCTGAACGCCATAGAGTACATACATTCTAGAAATTCAAAACCTGAACAGAATATAATAATTTTGAATGAGTGAATAGAATGGAAAAAATTCATAGCGAGAAATTTAAAGTCTCGAAAGAAGTTGCTCATTTTGAAATAAATGAAAAGAAATGTTGAATAAAGCATTGTGTTCTGACAGCTTTATAAGTTATTTGGATTTCACCTGAAAGCGCTTAAACTTCGTTTCGTGCAGTTATGTTATTCTTGGCAGCACCTTGTTTCACTTAGAATTGGATAGAATAGAAAAAAGCAATAGGAAATAGTCGCTCGGCCCATTCTTGGGTTGATACCCAAAACATAGATCAGTACTTAATTCTCTCTCTCTCACAAGGCGCTCAGAAATCCCCGACACATTCGGGTTACGGACAACGTTGGTAAACGCCATCAACACAGTGTGCATTGTTACAGTACCCTCTTCATGAATATAATTTGTGAAGCCAAATGAATCCAAATGACTTCATATCTGCACTTCGAAAATGGAAACATCTTGCTTGTCCTTCATTCTACTTTCTTTTAGTAAACTTACAAATATTTCAGATCATTTAGCCACATATTATGCTTCAAGATATACTTCTCACTCCTCCGTACTACGGTTCATAAGCCATCATAAACTATCACATTATAAACCATTATACCATCATACTATTGGTCATCACAAACCATCATTAATCATCATTAGCCCCCATAGAGTGTTCCCGACAAACACCAGTTTATTCGCACCTAATCTTCTCTTGTACGTCATGAAGGCAAGCCTGTACTTGAGAGCTCTGCGTTAGTCGCTAATGCTGTGTCCAGTGAGCGAACAAATATTTCCACTAAACGAACAAATACTCCTAGTGAACAAACAAATACTCCATTGAACGAACAAATACTCCATTGAACGAACAAATACTTTCAGTAAACGAACAAATACTCCCATTGAACGCACAAATACTTCCAGTAAACGAACAAATACTTCCAGTAAACGAACAAATACTTTCAGTAAACGAACAAATACTTCCAGTGAGCGAACAAATACTTCCAGTGAACGAACAAATACTTTAAACGAACAAATACTTTAAACGAACAAATACTCCCAGTAAACGAACAAGTGAGCTGGCACAGATTTCCAGCATTTGAGCTATTATCCAAGTCCAGAATCTGCGTTAGACTCTTGTGACGGAGCCTGGGTTCATCACAATGCCAGCCCCACGGTTGTTTTATTATTCAACCACAATTTATTAACAATCGCATGAAAAAACAGTCGGATGAAATTCTGCTTTATCTTAAAATAGACTGCGTGAACGAACATCGAAAATTATAGTTTGAGCGGCGGCAGGTGCGGGGAACAAACGAGATTTGCGACACTCGTTTACGTGCGCCGGCGGCGTCCAGAAACATCGCAATTCAGAAACAGCTGAAGGTGTTAAAAATAATGAAAGGGAGGGGATTACAAAGCTATCGATGAAGAATTTTTGAAGCATCTACTGGAAGTTAAGGGTAAGGAATACAATGATGTTATGAATTAACACTTCTTGCAAACATTAGCGAGACAGGTGCTAACCAAAAAATAAGCCACACGGCTCGTTCCTATTGCCTTATTCTATTCTGCATATTCTACTCTTGAAGTCATTGTGCGTAGTGAGGTACATGAGATCAGAAAGCCCTTCACTGAGAGGATAATGTCGTGAGGAATATACTCAATTTGTTCTATTCGTGAGAAGTGAAAGATTGAGCAAGTAAACTGACCGTATATTCCCGTCGTATCTTCAGCCTGTATGTGATGACACACGGGCTTATACACGTGATAATAAAAAGATAAACATATGTACAATTCGCATAATTTCAGTCAGCTATCAAAGTCGATTCACTGGACTTGAGACTTCAAAGCAAAGACTGGGAACCGCGCTACGGATTGCACCTGACAGGCAATCAACCATTTTAAATTAATAAATCTAATGACATCTAGGTTCAAAGTCGCATTTAACAAAGCCAATAACCACTTCATTAGTGCGTGTCATACGCTCATGATGAGAAAAAGATGCCTGAAGTGTGCATTTAGTCTTGTAAGCGTTAAGGAAATGATGTCAATAGAGAGGTTTGAATTTTAATTCAAAGAGTGAGTCACTGCCGCGTTTAAATTCACATAACGAGAAGGAATTAGAGACGTCCATAGCACGAGAGCGGCATTAAAGACTGAGAGAGCCACTGCACAGCACAGCTCCACTACATAATACAGCAACACGGGCTGGGCACAGGCGAGTGCATGGTTGGGCTCGCATTTAACTCGCAACTTTACGAGCTCGCCGTAATTTCGTTTCATTGCTTAGGAATTGAACAAATTTGCTTTGCTGGCGGGCCGAGTACGCCGCTCACATTCATTAAACGTCGCCGAAAACAGGAAAAAACGTTGACCCACTGGATATCTGGACTTATGATTACTGAAACTGTCGTTGTTTACTTCTTAGGTTTATGAATGCAATACTTTCGAGGGCTCTATTGAGTGGAAGTATACGGGCGCCTCTGTTCCAAAAAAGTTTACCAGTGACGGCAAAATACTTCTTAATACTACGATAATTGCCTGTGCACAGTTACCTGTTACCAGACACTTTCAGTTTGATGACAAACAGTGGCATTTCATAAGAGATGGAGCAAAGACCTGTGTTGATATGATCATCGTGAGACATGTCTTTACTGAAAAAAATAATGACTGGAACTTTCACTTAAGAATGACCCGATCACTGTATTTAAATGATGGAGAAATTCATCCGTAGTAGTAGAAGTTGACAAAAATTCTCATATTTATTATTAAAAGTAAAAGCAAAGGTGCAATTGACAAGAGAAAAAATAGAATATATGATCCACTTGATGGAGAAAGTCTTTTAATTATTCATAGACGGCTAATTCTGAAAGCATCTCGGTTTGCTGCTAAACTTACCTTAACAATAAAACTCTTTTCTTACTTAACAGAGAAGTATTCGAGCAAGATTTACAATAAAAGTCTGAACTTTCCATAAATTTCCGGTTCCCCGCCTTTTATTCAAGGTGTGAAGTTTGTGCATATATCATCTATTAACTAAGAAGTCAAAGGTTCCATTTTAAGTGCTTGCAAGTTGTTCTTTTTCACAGAATGCAGGTTGTAGAAGCGGGTAGGTCTAAGACCTCCTACAGCAACTCCAGTGCTGCACATCACGATGGAAAAGAAGACAAGAAGCGCTGTTTCCTGAGTCACTTGACAGGAAGTCAGAAAGTCAGTCTCTTTACAGAATTATCCCTTGTGAAGTATGCAGAGAGTGGGAAACAATAAATGGTAGCGCTCATGATTATCAATAACTGTTTGTCAAAACATTCTTTGCTAAGGAACCATACAGTTAGTTAAAGTACACTGGTGAGTCTACTGAGTTTTTCTCTCGCATCATCAAGAAAATTTCACTGAGCAATAACAGTTTTCATTCTCATCGTACGAGAACTTTTCCAGCTCACTCTGCTTTATTGGAACGCGTTTCATGGAAGCGCGAGGGCAAACACAGTAATTAGTTACCTATTATTTGCATTAAGGGTAGGCATTGAGGCTCATAAAACGTCACTTCGAGTAATCCTTTTAAATTAAAAGCTTTGGAGAGACCAGTCTCATTGTCAACGTTGAAAATAATGATAGGTGAGCTAGAAACGAAGTTTTACGACTTTCCATGCTTTTAAATCAATAATGAAGTGCTTGATTTAAAGGGCATTTCCCTTCACTTTTACGGTCACAGAAGTTATGAATTTAGGAAGCTTGTTGCATAAGAGCCCACTTGAGAACCTCCATGACTTTTAATAGTATTGATTTTACTCAGTCAAGTGAACAGATGGTTTACTGCAAGTCATCACCGCTACTTTACTCAGCATCGCAAAACTAAGCTTTCTCTAAACGCATTATTGCAAGTTCATTGGTCAATATTTGTCTCATAAATAGGTTAACATTACAAGTTCTTTGGTTAATATTTCTTATATAAATGGGTTATTATTACAAATTCTTCGTTTAATACTTGTTTTATTAACGGGTTGTCATTCCAAGTTTTTTGGTCAATATTTGTTTGAGGATGCAGTCGGAGCTGAATGACGCAAATAGAGCTAATGAACTGAGAATGAACTTCAAAATTGTTTGGTAAAGTAATTAGTAAAGCATACAAGCGCAGTTTATTCGTTAAGGGAAAACTACTGTGAGGATGTGAGCGTCAATGCAAACTATTTGCGACTTACTACTGCCTATTGCGACCTATTGCAATCTATCACTGTCTATTACGGCCTATTACAACTTAGTAGAATCTATTATGACTTAATATTGTTTATTACGGTATATTATGGCTTATTACAGCATATTACGGCTAGTTACGACCTATAAAATGAGTATTTCCAGTGCTGAAAAATCGTTGGCCGAAACGTTTTGTATTTGAGTTATTCATGAAAGGTGAAATGTTGAACTAGCAGAAGCAATTACCAGTCTTCATGAAAAAGGTTTAATAACAACGAACCATGAACACATAAACTGAACTCAGAACACATTTCTATGGTTTACAATACAGCATTTACTAATAATTATTGAATACACGTTCAATAAATTTGTGTAATTAATTTCAGCACCAGAGTCCTCTACAATTTTTATACTACAATTCTTCATAAGATTTGTGTTCTCTGTACAGTTCTTGGTGCTGATACTGAAGTCTCAGGTATTCTTGTACACGGAGAATTAGAATACTGTCAGTCTATCAGTATGAATGAAATATGAATTCAGTGAAATATGAAGCCTAGCCTCACTAGTCCACTACACCAAGTGTGCCAGGAACATATAGGAAGCCTAGTTCCACTATACAGTTAGTTATTATAATAATATATAATAATACACAGTCTGTTTCTTGCTTGCTTTCTTGGTCCGTCTCTCTGTGACGCTCTTGAGGATTTAAATAGAATAAAATTCGGTAGGGTATATACATGCATTGTAAGCATTGTATTGTGGATACCAAAGCCACATCCTTCAATGTGAAAACTCCTTCACAAAGCCCGCGTCCACTGGCAAATCAAACGAAAAAATTCAGTAAAAAGTGCTTGAATTTTTTTACGTGTGTCTACTAGTTTCACATGAACGCTAGTCTCACTCATCCACTACACAAAGCGTGCCAGGAACATCTAACCGAAAGCCTGCGTTCATACACAATGGAGGTACGTTATTCTGTCAAAACGATCACGGCTTAACCCTTAGCTTTGCTCTATCAACAAGATTACTACTACGGAATATCCATAAACGCAGCTTTCATATAAAAAATTCTCATCTATTTTTCATTCTCTAATAAAAAAATGGACAGAATATTCAAGAAAATTAGAATGCAATCTTCAGAGGCACTTCTAACTTTCTTGCTGCTTCGTATCACGGATACTGAGCGGTGGCATAAGTAGGTGCTATTTCTACGACATTAATTTCACTCGTCGAACTTGCGACGGAGGGTCAAACACGCACATAAGGCAAGCAATTTATCGCCTAAGTTTTTCTTGAGACTGAAATAAGGTAGAATTTCTCCGAACTGCTTAGGTTAGAGACAGGATTAATGTTAGAGATAGAGTTAAGGCAAGAGACAGGCTTAAGGCAAGAGACAGGGTTAAGGCAAGAGACAGGGTGAAGGCAGGAGACAGGATTAAGGCAAGAGACAGGGTTAAGGCAAAAGACAGGGTTAAGGCAAAAGACAGGGTTAAGGCAAGAGACAGGGTTAAGGCAAGAGACAGGGTTAAGGCAAGAGACAGGGTTAAGGCAAGAGACAGGGTTAAGGCAAGAGACAGGGTTAAGGCAAGAGACAGATTTGAGGTTAAAAACAGGATTGAATTTTAGGATCAGGCTCAAGTTAGGATTGGTTAATATTGGGATGGGGCTGCTAAGCAAGTTTTGTGTTATATGTAAGTCAGCTTGAAATTTCAGTTGAATAGAAGTTAAAAATTGTACTTGTTTGACAGCTCGAACTTTAATTTAAAGTTAGGGTTCAAAAAAGCACACAAGTATGAAACACGACTCACAAGAGTAGTTTATTATTAGAGTTTATTTTTAGTTATTATACTCATAAAAAAATAGCGTAAAGAAACGCAGCAGACTTACCTGGTCAGGTACATGCACGCAACGGCCATACTTTTCTTGAATATTATTCAGCGCAGACCGCGTCATCACCCAATATTTAGAGTTACAGTTGTTTGCTTTCGCAACAAGAAACGTTGTTTCAATTTTATTATTTTGTTTTATTATCATTTGAATATGATCATATCATAAATTATTTGAAGTAATAGAAGAATCTCATCAGAAAACTAAGGGAAAATAATATTTCAAATAACTCTCTGCTTGTGAGTGAAACCAGCCTTTGCAGTTTCCTTTCGAGTTCACACTATTACACTATAGCAATTGTCAGTAAACACTTTACTTTCAAACTACTGAGTAATTAAGGATTATTATCTGGTTTATTGACGGAATACAACCATAAAATTCAGAGGACACCAGATGGCAGTAAGCGACCGGCCGATTTTTCAAACTCTGTCTCTAAAATCAGAGCAAGAAATTAGAAACGCGTTCTACGAGCTCTGCAATGGGACTTGCAGCATTCCAAGTTCCAAGAATCCGGTCCTCTTGATCGCGTTGGTGGTTCTGCCACGTCAGCAGAGCTTGTTTCCGTTAAATAGAAGCCTGTCATAATGGAGTGCCTACGTGAGGTGCCAAAAGAGCGACTGACGACTACTTCGTTTCGGCCAAAATTCAGGACGTTGTTCATCATTTGCACGGGAAAATCTCCTCCACAAAAACTAAACTAGATATTAATGACTTAGGTTTACATCAGCCTCCTAAGAAGTCCATGATGAATGGAGACTTTTGCTTTAATAAATCGAAAAATCTCATTGGAAGGAATTGAATGCGACCCTTTGAAGAAAATAAGAGTTTAAAAGTGGCTTTAGAACCCAAGAGCTGAGTGTGTGAGACTGTGTTGTCAAGCCGTCAGCTTGTGCTTTAAATAATTGCTCGCTGAAATTTGTGGATTAACTGATAAAAATTATAGTCGAAATAGAAATAATAAAAACATTAGCTTGACGATAACACTGTGTGCATTAATCTTAAGAAACAAGGAGCTTTGTTTTACCAGAATGAAATAAAGTACGTTAAAGTAAAACCATTAGAGAACATTAAAAGTTTTGTATTGCAGTTCCCAGTTTAAAAAACGTTTGTAGTATTTTCACCAATGAGTAATAATACATGGAAAATATTCTTAGTTTCTATTTAATTTAAAATTATTTTCGATATGAGATGCGTCTTTAAAATTTAAGATGATCAATATCTCTTAATTTAGCAATGAAATCTTGTTACTTTATTAGGCTGGATTTTACGTTCACAAGACATTGTTTTGATGAGGAGTTTGTGTTGCAAGTGATAATAATAAGAAAAGAAATAATAACAACAAAATGACGAAGTTTACAAGAGTGCAGACATGCAATGTAAGAAATATACTCTTATCATTTTACGGATAAATAAATGATAAAAAATAACTAAAAATAAATAAATGATTTCCCTTGATATATTGAGGCTCAATAGTGGTAAAATTGTCACCATTTTTTTTCTTTAAGAGATAATTAAATAAATGAACGTCTGTGAAAAAGTGCCAAATTTATTATCAATTAAGACCAGATCTCAAAAAATAATTTCTACACTTGAAAATTTAGCAGTTTTACCAGCCGTCTAAGTTTGTGCTTACTCTATCGTTGCCAGGAGGAAAGTTTAGCAGTCTTTTACCAGGCATCTAAGTTTGTACTAACTTTATCGTTACCAGGAGGACAATTTAGCAGTTTTACCAGTCATCTAAGTTTGTACTAACTCTATCGTTACCAGGAGGATAATTTAGTAGTTTTACCAGGCATCTAAGTTTGTACTAACTCTATCGTTACCACGAGGAAAATTTAGCAGCACACAGCACGTGTAACCGCAACAGTCACACACAAAGCTTGGAAGCTCTTGTCCATATCTGCTGAACGAAATGTGCAGCTTGAAACTTAATTTTGTACGCAAGGATTAAAGAATTAACTAGAACTAAACAAAGCACGAACTTTACCTTCACGCTAGTGCCGACCAGTGAGTTGTCACAAGCTATGAAATAAGTTTTTTCTATGTAGTTATTGAACCAAGAAATCATTAATTCAATATCGAATTACGAATTGTGTTTATTTGGCTGTGATAGAGTTCTGTGAACCCAGTGTCTGGCCTCTGATCGAACTGAAAAGAACTCAATTGATGCCGTCATGAGAGATGAGATCTGACACCACCTGCAGAGGAGCTTGATGTTTAGCTTCTGCAGTCAAATATATCAAGGGAACGCAGGTGTTCATTTAATAATATCTATCCTCAGAAGATCTAGTATTAAAATTTGTAAGCACAACTTTAGACCTGATGATTACAGTATACTGAACGACGCATTTTGCGCAAGTGTCTGATACAGCTTAGCAAGAACAAATTTATAACTGGCTTGAGTCCTGGTTAGTGTGAACTTTACCTCCAAATGGAAATTGAGAGAAAAAAACAAAACATAGATTGTATTCTACGTAAAAGATGCGCAAGACTTAATAAATAAATATTGAAATTAGCCAGCAAAACTCGTCAAGATACCCCAACAATAAATAACCTGATCACGTGAGCATAAAATCCCATAAATCAATTCTGGTCGTTAATAAGAAGGATTAATTTCAACCCTTACAGCTGCTCATTCAAATAAAAATATATAATATCAAATCGTATGAAATCGGAAAATGTTAGTCAGTTGAATTTTGTTGTTCAGAATCATGCTTATCATAATGAATTTTATTTAAGTTTCGAGTACATTTGCTATTCAGACTATATTTTTTGACGCACTGTATGAGTAAGTAGTCAAAGTTACATCAGAGGCTTTACAGATAAAGCGGTGACCTCAAATGGCCACATATACACTGCAAATACAAGTGTTTTATTTCTCAGCGCAGGAAGTCCCAAAACCAAGGTAATTTACCAGCGCTGGGGTTACACAACAAACAAAAGCTACACGTCTCTTGTTTTCGTGGTTCATAACTTCAAGAACTCGGAGCGATTTACAACCGGCATTTTTTACTTGCCGTAGAATTTCCCTGGTATTTAAACTGAACCTCTTAAATATACAGCTAAAAACACGCGGAAGCATTGAAAAAAAGCTGCTTTTACTTAATATATTGCCAAGACAAATTGCTTGTTGGAGAGCTTACATAAAATTGGGGCTCATGCTGCGAGTTATGAGCATAAATCAATTTATCTCTGACGGTCTCTCTTGAATAAAAAAACGGGGAAAACTTTGAAATAATGGAAGCGCTCGGTAAAGATGATGAGTACCTACGATTGTGCAACTGATGTACTGTAACTACACGGCAAAGATAATAGTTACGACTGTGCATGTGATGTACTGTAATTACATGACAGAAATGATACAAACGTGCAATAATAACAACTGAAATAACTATTCCATAATAATAATGAGAGACGCACAACTAAATCATTGGAGTGAAATAATTATACTCTGGATATAAGTATTTGGTCAACATTTTTTGGTCTTTATGAAAACGATGGGTGCAAGTTCGTAATTTTGAATTTCTAAATAATCGATTTATGATGTGGGAAAAATATCAAAAAATGAGAGATAAAAAATGACCGCATTACTTTTTTTGTTTTACATGTGAACCAAATTGTTTCGATCACAAAAAAAATTAGTGCTTGATGTTTCAAAGTCATTGAGGAATGAATAAGTACTGCATCAATTTAAACCTCGTACAAAAATGGAGGAATTGCTTGTCAATGAGCGAAGAAAATAATTTTATCGGAAAAATAATATGCAAGAAAAAATGCAGAAACTGTTGGCAAATATCAGCACTATTGAGTACATCCAGGCATTCTTGTACACTCGTAGTAGCAAAAGAATAACAAGAAAATAAATTTAACAAATAAAGTCTTAGCTCTAACTCGCAGCGGAACGAGTTCTGTTCATTAGTATAATTAAGAATTGGAAATTGATCACTCAATCCTTGCACTGGAGGAGTTTCCTTTAGCATGAAAATTCTCTGAGGTTAAGCATGACCACACCCAGACCTCGGCCCAGATATTTGCCAATTAGCGAGCTGGTTTCTTTAAGATGAGAGGTAGAACCCTCAACCTCCCTCCCTAACTAACCGTCTATCTCATTTGGAGAGCCACTGGATCCGCTAATTACAGACCCACACGCCATAGTCCTCGGGTTAATACTCTAAAATTTATCATTAAATTCAAGAAGGTCCAGGGTGGTCACGCTGAGATGGATTAGTTCCAAGTAAATCAGCTAAGTATCTGGAACCACTTCAATTGGAGTCTATATCCCAGCGAATTATATGAACTCTCAACCTGGATATAGAGAAATGAGTTATTGTATCTTTAGTTGTAAAGGTAACTGGACACGAAGCATCACTTCGATGAACTGATGACGTCTGAGATGATGCGATTACCATAGACATTGATTAGTAGACTCAGAAGTAGTCCAAAATAAACGACTTACTGAAGGAAAACCTTCGTCAACGATGTGTTGAATATATGTTGCTACATTCAAATGTAATACAAGTATTTACATTATAATTTTATTTCATTTACAATTTTTATCTATCAACGAAATCCTGTGTATTGTGGGTATAACATTTATTAGAATGACTTAAATTTCGACAAAAAATAACTATTTTCGAGTTTCATAGTGTGTGAATCTCCAACAGATATTATCAAAACCTTAAAAGACAACAGGATGCTCGTCTGAAGGACATTGAAGTGGTTTCGAGGGTCTAGACAAATAAATAATATGATTAAAAAAATATCGTCCTCGAACTGCCAGAACCTCAAAACTTGTAAAATCCACGGGAGAAAAGTTCAGAAAAAACTCGAAAAGATCTCTCAAAAAACTTGCAAACGAGGAGAATGTATCCGTCGGAGCCATGCCCACCATTCTCCACGAAGTTTTGAAGACCTCTTCTTATAAACACCAAAAGAAACAGCTATTATCTACGAAAACTGTGGACAAATGTCTTGCGGGAGCTGCAATCTTTCTCTTTCGTATCCGCAAAAGTATGCTCCTGAACCTCGTGTTCAGGGACGAAAATAAATTCGATGTGCAGTCAGAATTTACGCACAATATAATCGACTTTGACCTATTATTAATGAGACTGATACTAGGGTAGTTGCACGAAAACAGGGAGTGGGGTCAGTGATGGTTTGGACCGCAATTATTGAAGCCGGAACACGTGCATGGGTTTTTGTTGAAGAAGATGTTAAATTAACTAAGAAATTACGCCAACAACATCCTTGGAGAGTAATTGTTGACTTGGACTAAAAATTCTTTCAAAAAACACGACTGGTTATTCTGACAAAATTCTGCACCCTCACATGGAGCTGAGAAAACACAAAAGTGGGTGACATCCAGTTTTTCCCATTTCATTTTGAAGGAGGAATGGCCTTCTTCATCGTCAGACATGAATCCTCATTACGGCTAGTAGTCCGGATTAAAGAGTATTGTTTCAGCGATGTATCACCAATGTATGGAAACACTGAAGCCAAAAATCAAAAAGGAAGTAGTCAAAATGCCTCAAAAAGTCATATGTGACTCGTTTAGGTGATTTTCTGTGTCTTCAGGTTATTATCATCGGAAATTGTATATAATGTGCTAATTTCCAATTATTGGATACATATCACTTTTTTGTTTGTTACACTTGAACGTTTTCTTTGTTTGATAAAATGTAATTTAAAAATGGTAACATTAATTATGGAACACTGTTTATTGTGTTTTGTATAAACGTGTGCAAGATACTAGCGTGAATGAAGAATCTAAGTGGAATAGAAGGGGTTATCGTTGATAACCTGACGATACAACATGCAATGCCTCACAAAATGTCGACGTGAAGGTAAACTGAAGAACTATATTTCTGTATTGCTCACTTTATCAATATGTTTCGCCCTACGCAAGGGTTGAAATGTGTGAATTTCAACAGGGAAGTCAGGGATATAGGAAGGCTAACATTTTGAGCGGGGGATTGATTGACAGTGAGGGATTGCAAAGGCGGTAAAGATAAACGTGAGGGAAAACAATTCAAGTACTGGCATAGTGCGATACGTCAATTTTTATGATTTTTTGACATACTATCGTAATTCAGCAGAGGTAGAGTGAATTTCCAGGGCGTGAAAAATTTAGCAATGAAGTAAACGTGAAGTGTCGAAAACACACGCGCCAGATGTCGGTTGCACAGAACACGGACCTCTGATCAACAGAGAATGAACAAGAAGGAAAAGCGAAGGCCTTCCATATTAATTCCACTCCAGTGACTGTGGTACCAGCCCTGCGGTGAATAGCAAGTGTCAGTCAAAATTGCTGTGATATGAAGATACATTGACATAATAAATGCTATCAACATACAACTTTTCTTCGGAAAGAGCTCAGGATTCCTGCATATATGTACATAAAAAACTTGTCCTGCTCTTCCTCCTTTAGGAAAATCCACCAAGTCTTAGAATCGTTGATATGGAGAGAAGCATCGTGATAATTCTCGAAATGTTGTATTATTGCCGGCATTCTGTTTATAAATAATCGAATTGTTAATAAACACGTCCGATATTTTCTACGAAGCTGCACTGGTCAGGAGCTTACTGATAAGCACATGCATTTCTTTAAACCATTATTGGCTTGAAATCTTTATTGTAACTGCGCTTCGAATCTTAAACATTTGATGCGAGAGACTAGACTCCTTACTGATTATTCTTCAAGAATTGATAAATAAGACCTGGAAACTGTGTTTTATGAAGGTTATCGATGATATAGTGATAGGTACAATTTATTCTACGATTTAAAAATAAAAAACTGCTCAAACTTAAGAATAAAAGTATAACAATCATCTACGTTCTGACATTCTTAGCAAAATTTTATTAACGACTACAAGAGATGAATATAACTTTTTCAAACAGTGTGGCACAGTCAAGGTTGGAAAACAATATTAAGTCAGCGGTCACACCACGCATTTGAATCCTTCCTGTTCGTTTGCTTTTATTTTTCAGTGCTTAAAATTTCTCTTTACAAGTTCAGCATTTATTGTCATCCGAAAGTTTGAAATCAGAGCTCTAATCGGTATTGGTGTTGGGGCCAAATTTCCATAATTGGATATCGAAGGAACCATACCGTGGGTGCCAGTTGAGCACGCCAAAATCCTTTAACGCAGATTTGCTTTCAACTTCGCTTTAGGACGATGCCTTCCGATAAGAATTTTGGAATGCTGCCTGATGCTTGAGTAGTGTGGACATCGTGGTCCTATTTTTAAGAAAAAACATCGCACGAAACCTCGATCGTGGATCACAAAAGGTCAAACGAGAAAAGAAGTTAAGTAATTCGATGCTAAACATAACTAGTGGAGGTCTTGTGGAAAAAAGTAGGAACAATATTTCAGGAATCAATCAATCACAACAAACAGAAACGAAATAATTCAACTTATTGCATCCTAAGTTAACCATCAAGAGGCTCACGAAATTTACGTAAAAATTTCAATCTAAACTGACTTTAGTAAGACGACTTCCACATTACGTGTATTTTTGGATATTATTATTTCTAATTTTTTAACACATCCTGGAAAAATTGTTCTGTTTGGTAAGATAAAACTGGACTAAAACTTCGTTGAGCTGGAGACTTGAACAATTTCTTGTGCATATTAAATGACCTTATAAGAAATACTCAAATCGTCGCACAAAAAATACTCAAATAGTTGCGCAAGAAATATTCAAAGACAGCACAAGAAATACTCAAATAGCAATAGTGGAATATTTTATCCGGGTTCTTTATTTTTGGTTAACACTTGCCAGGCATTCTAGCGTGTGTATAGTACTTTTTCAGGCTCTAATTGTCCACTATTCATTATTATATGTGAACTTAAGCATACGCAAATGCACTTTATAGAGTAATAAAATGCTTTGAATTCTGGCCTAAAAGCATTTAATACACATTAAATTAGAACTTTCAGTAGAAGACAGCAACATGAAGCTGTCAAAATCATTGAAGTGTATATAAGTTCAATATATTACTGTCATTCAAATGAACAAAAGGGTCAACATTTAAGAGGAGAGTGCAATCTTATAGCTCGAGAGCCCTTTTCCACGTCTACAGTTCATTTTAGTGCACAGATGCTACCTTTTTGTGTTCTGTCTACATTTAATTTCAATGTGTGGACTCATTTGCACAATAGTTCACCTGAAACGCCAAGTTCAATCTAGTTTAGGGGCGAGAATGAAAGACCCTTTGAAATCGCTTCTAAACACCAATGATCATTTGATGCGTTAACACTGAACGAAAGAGAGCCTAGGCTTGTAATCTCGGCCTAAACCACCACGTGTTCCAGGTCTTCCAGTCACAAGTTGTGCTCTCACGAGCCTGAAAAATTGCCTCCCGACTTTACAAAGAAGGAACGTGTCGTGCCCCTGAGAGACAATGAGCCTTTTGGTGCGCAATGAATGACTGTCGAGTTGTAAAGGTGGGATGCACACTTGCAGGAGGGCTGGAGGGAGGGATGAATATTGAGGCAAGTGGGACAGGAGGAGTATAAGGAGGATGAGAATGAAAAAAGTAAAACAGACTGGACAAAAAGGAAAAGCGGATGAAAGATATAGAGAAGAAGGAGGAAGAGCAGAGGGAGTAACAAACGAAAGGAAGAGGAGTGAAACAAAGAGAAGGAGCAAGAGGGATAAAAGGAGTAAGAGGAGGAAGATGAGAAAGAGGAGAGAGAGCGGGAGATAGAACAAGGGAGGGAGGAAGAGGTATGAGAAACTTGAAGCAAGGAGGAAGAGGGTTCAAGGGACGGTAAAAATTGCAGAAGGAGAGGAAAGATGGGAGCAACAAGGTGAAAAAGTAAGAGGTAGGAGGGGGAGGGAAAATAGAAGAGACAATAGGGAGGAGAGACAGAGGAAGGCAATTAGGTCGACCTTAAAATAAAAGACGAAAATAAAAGTAGCAATAAAAAATAATGAATTACACGGGTGCATCATACGGAAAGAAAGTACGGGAGGAACATATACATATATGAAAAAATCACTCTATTCCGACACATCACACAAGGCAAATGTTGGGATGAGATTCTTATTACTTGCCACTAATATTTAAAGAGTAGTGATGATGTTGCCAGCTACTGTTTCCGTCCTCTGTAGTATGACTCAAGGTAGGGGCTCGTAGTGGCGCTAGATGAGCTAAATGAAAGGTCGTAACGAGGTGCTGAGTGTTGTAGGTGTTTACCTCCAGCGAGCTGCTGCTGGGCAGAAACTGACTACGATGAAGGGATTGGAACCAGGGTCTCTTGCACTACAGGGTCTTTTGCTACTTGGCTTCTGTGACGACAATGTGCGTACTTGTATATACAAACACGAGTGACAAGTAAGAAGAAAGGAATAGGATGAAAGAATGTTTGGAAGGCAGGTGGAGTAGAAAACTTGAATACGAGGATAAGCAGAGGATGAAGATAAACAAGTTACAAGAAACGAAGATAGCAGGAAAGAACAAGATCGAAATTTTTTGATAGTTCGAGGGTGATAATGACACGAAGACTTTAGAGGAAGCCTCTCAAGAGTTTTTCATCGCTTAGTTATTCGAAAAATTTCCCTTTTGAAATTATTTCAAGTTCCTATAACAAGCAAGTGCCCTAGAAAAGCACTTATCTGAGAAAATGTAATACAAAAAATGCGTGTGGGTAAATAGTAATTAATATTCATTATTTAAAACTTCAGGAGAACATGCACGCAGTATTTTAGATGTAAATGACACCGATTTCGCTAACCCCATCTGAAGTGCAGGATTTAATGAATTGTTTGCCACCCAGAGCAAGCAAATGCATTACATCGCTGCAATAACCGAGCGAAGCTTTTTGCTTCCGACTCATAATTTGGTCGAAGTCTACAGTTCGGATCCGCGTTAGGTTACAAAAAATAAGATCAACGATTTTTTCTTTCCGAATTTTGGCACAGGTTCAGTGGAATGGAACGTTGTGCTTGCGCTACAGAGCTTCATGATACTCATTTTTTCATTCTGTTTCTCCACAGACACAAAACCTCTGCTTTCGCTTCTCTAGCAACTGAGTAGCAACTACTGCAGCTATCAGAGCGGCAGAGTATCGCTGCGTATTACAATTCTGCCATGAAACCAAAGCACCAATATCAGTATTTGGTGATTCCATTTCTTAAGCTGGGTTAACATTGTAGGACATCTGGATGAATGCATTTCAACTATCATCTCATTCATGTTTTAGGAAGGTAACCTACCGTGTTCAGAGTCATTGAGGCTCATAATAGACTAGAGACCTGTCGCTATCTATGAAAAAATATTTTCCACGCTTGACTTCTCAAAACGGTTAGAATACCTAAAGGATTAAATAAGATTGTGTGCACCATCAATGGTCAAATCATAATCTTTTTCATTACATCTGGCCTCGAGCACCTCGTCACCCAAAGGCTGCAATCACAGCCTGCGTAAACATGTGGGTGTAGCTGCACACGAACCCAGCGAAGCGTGTTATTGCCCCTACAATTTTCAGCGAGTGGGCTGTGAGCTTACCCCAGTTCCAGCAGCTCCAAAATCCCCTTCGCTGGAAATTCTTGTTCCACGCCGGCTACGGAAGTGGAGAGCGTTCAATTTGTCGAGTGTCGAGGAAAACACAAAACACGACAACACTTTTTGCTACGCTTGTCTGAACCTAACTCTTCGTGCATATTATTTTTGCAATGAGAGTATACAATCCCATGATTGTATAGATTAACCATCTGGTCAATGTTCCAGACATGCATGACTGCTAACGTGATGAATAGATGAGGACTTAATTCATTCCTTTAAGTCTGTTAATACAGGATTCTAACGAACATACTACACGGTGAAAGATCAACACAGAGCGACAAGATCGCAATGTGGTATTGAATGCGTAAGCTGTACACAATCACAATCAGAATCAAAATAATTATGAAGTCATATATTAGGTTGAACTTATTTTTCGTTACGAAACAAAAACATTCTTCTTCAAATGAAATGAAATTCAATACACGGGCTTAATATTTTTCAGGTGCGAAAAATTCATGAGCTACACATGCTTTAATTTTAAAAAATACCGTAGCTTCTACATCCATATGCGTTTAATCTAGTAGGCACAGATATCGTTCAAACTTCGGGCATAATAATTCCATCAGCAGTTGTACTGCATTCCTTTACAAAGCATTTAACTTGAAAGGAAAGTGAAACTTTATGGTACTATAAACTGAAAGAATATCGATTGGGTTGCAGTACCTCTGATTGCCTGGCTGAACGCTTCGAAATCTGTAAAACATTGCTACGCGGATAGCTAAGCTGCCAAACTTTGTGTGAGTAATGTAATGTTTCTCATTGAATAGCGCGTGCATTGCTGTGCGCAATCTTGTTCGGCTCTTGTTTCGGTGAAATTCGTACGCTGGTTTACGAGAACAGTTCTCGGAACAGAGCGAGACAACCGCGCCTTTATTTTGATGGTTCCCCGCTAGACTTATGGAGGTTATTTGAGAACTGAGAGAGCCCTATAGCTGCTCATCCCCGCACAGCAATCAAAAGGTGGTGGGGATTCGAGGATACTCGTAAGTGCCCTTATTTTGCCGCAAAGCATCTTTGAAGCTTGGAAATGTTGCGTCCGCCCATTGTTGCACATCGATTGCAAGCTTGCTGCCTAACTGGAGGTTGCTGGCGGAAACTGCCACCCTAACAGCCTGTGTGAAATAGCAAATTTTGTGTCTAGATACTTGGAAATTTTGGGGCTGTGAATTCATTGTAAAACAGTAGGTGAATCTATCTTATGAAGTATTTCAAATCATTATTGAATTCGTTTTTGGAATCGCGGCATTTAAAACAAATAAAATGAATGATAGTATGGTGTGTCATTTAATGCATTACTATAAAGAGTATTTTGAACGATACTGAAACTTATCTAACGCATTTTCATATAACCCATAACGCAAGACGGTAGGATGTTTGAATATGATTCTCATCAGCTTCTTTCGTTTACTTGTTCATCAATTTCTAGTAACAATTTTGGTTACGTTAAAGCTCACTAGGGTAAGGTACTGACAAGTTTCTGCGGGTACTGCAGGATTGATGCCCAATGTAAGACTGTACCAAGTACCAGCTGTGCCGAAGCCTCACCTGCATGCTTGGTAGTAAAGGTGACACAGTGCCAAGTACCAGC
>VCRD01004469.1:7386-29252 GCA_006783055.1 Trinorchestia longiramus
GAATTTTTAATGCTAGGACCAAATGACGATTTTACTTCTTATACTAAATTTTATTACTTAGAATACTCTATTTGTATATTTTTGGACGATGTAATATCGCTACATTTCTTGCAAATTTCTTGGACTAATTATTGTTGCCAGCGGAAGTAATGAACAAAACGATTATGAACAAAGCTAACTTTATTATTTCATTCATATTTTGCGCTCAAAAGACTAAATAGACCATACGGTCGCCTTTAATGTTGTGGTTTCGTAAGACCAAGTGGACTGAAATGTCGCCTTACATTTTTTTCAATATACAATTTTTCAACTTACTACACTCATCTCTAACCTACTCAGACGCCGTAATAACAAGAAACTATTGGAATTTTTTTTTTTGCATGAATAAAAAAATGTGGTCCTTAAAGGGTTTTTAGGGAACGTGTTATTTTCTGTAGTGATTATTTCGTGAGTGAGGTTCTTCCAGGGAAGTGATACAATCGGCTTCGTAGCTTGCAGATTTATTATTTGACACGATCAAAATCAGTAGAAGTTAAAGCCGAGATCAAGGACCGAAATTGAGAAATTCGTAGACTGAGACTGGAACTGAAATTGAATTGAGACCGAAACTGAAACCGAAACCTGCCCGGATAAGGACCCATAAGTAACTCGAAATAAATACAGAATTTAGCAAGAAAAATCAATAGCACAAGGTAACTTTATAATGCAACTGTTGAGTAAAACATTAAAGAATCGTACCTAATTAGCTGGCATCTACAGAGAACACAAAACGAGATATCGATAGGCAGCTTCTACCCGAGGCTATGAAATTTAATAACCGTATCAAAATAGCTGGTCGATCTTTCGGAATGCTCATCATAAAATACCCGAACGTAGAGACTTGAGTGAGACGAAATTAGACAATGAATTTCATAGCTGATGCAATAGTTATTATTCAAAATGTTCTATATTGGAATTAATTATTAATCTCAGTAACGTGAATCAAAGCACGACTTCATATCTAGGCAAAGCTAAAATGATAAATTTAGGGAATATATGGTAGGTAAGTGAAACGCATTACTTCCTAACACATGGTCAATGGAAAACTTACCCGCGCGAATAGAATAGAATTACTGCTCACTGGGTAACGGTGGGGAAGGAACTGACGGGCACTTAGCCTATAGGCTCGTGGTTGACTATGGTGTTCTATAAACGAGAGTTACAATTTGGAGTTGGAACTACGATTGAATTTTTAACTTTAAAATACTAGTTTCAAATTACATGAAACGTATAAAAATTAACTCCAAAAATGTTACTAAAATACCTCATATTTTTGTATCAGCTCCTTGATCGTTCTAAATTAATTACGATATTTCCGAGTCTCTACAAGTTAATGTTAACGACCAAAGAGTAGTGATGATACCTATTGATAAGATCCTAGGACTAGTAGTGATGCTTCGAGCAAGATCCTCGTACTCTCTCCTGCAACTCGAAGGTGGAAGCTCGTAGGAGCGTGTCGATGAGCGTGGTGTAGGTGTGGCTTACACTAAGCGCCCTGCGTACCAGCTGACGAAAATTTCTAGCCACCAAACAAACAAACAAACAACTTTATTTCCAATCAAGTACACAGTACATAGACATTAGTACATTGGGTTTTCACATTTTTAAGGTTAACATTCTTAGAGTAAGGATGATGGTGAGCTCCATGCGACGATTCCGGGATGTGTCCATAGGCGGGGAGTTGAGGGCTTACGGATTAGTGCGAGCTCACTGCGCAAAACGAGAAACAGCTCGTATTCATGGCCGGGTTTCGAACCCGCAGTCTGTCTGCCCGAAGCAGAGACCTGATACCTAACACAGGCCGCAGACCACTCGACCACGGTAGCTGCTCAATAATCACGGCTCAATCCAATAATCAAGCAGAAATAGACCACGGCTGCTACGGGTTTAAACCCCGGTTTTCCAGCATAGCAAGCGGGTACCTTCACCAGTAAGCCAATTAAAACCAAGCTGCACTCGAGTTTAATAAAATCCTTTAAAAAATATAAATGTTGACAATCTGTTGGATTGCAAAGAAAGTAATGAAGGTCTGTAAGCTTTGAATTATTGTATTGAATAGGATAGCTGAAGCCACACAATGGCGGAAGAAATATTATAACGTTTCTATAATAACGCCATCGTCTGACTGTGCTCGGAATACTCAACTAAACAACCGAATTTCCGCGGACGAACATTAGAATCATTGGAAAATAGAAGAAGAAAATAGAAATTTTTGAAGCCCCAAACAAATACAACGTAGAGGAAATTACTATTGTTAAAGTGACTGAGTAATATTGTCATTCAGACCAGCAATACCCCACTGTTTATTGAAAACCTATTTTAATTTATACTTATTTTATTTCCATGGCTTCTAGGTTATTACGTAATAAGTTTGTGCAGCAAGTGATCAGAAATGAGTATCAAGTAAGTGATTTGTTTTTAGTGTTGTCGTGCACTGTGGTTATTTTATTCAACTTTTGTAATTTTGGTTACAATTTAGTTCATTAATATACAGGTCCAAGCAATTTCATTCAAGGAGGTAATTTTATGATGTATGGTGTAATGGCTAGGATACCGGGTTTTCAGCTAGAAGATTCAGGTTTGATGCCCATATGGCTGTAATAAAACCCTTAACTGCAGTTGACCTTCAATTTCAACTTAAGGGAAAAGTTATTTTTAATAAAAATTCATTTATTTATTTATTAATATCAACCATATTAAATCTGAGCTTCAAGGTAAAAATAAATGGTCTTCACCCATGTGTTGTTAACAAAATATCAGCTAATGTTAATAAAAATATAAATAAATTAATTTTATTTCAATATATTATGAAGTACAGCATGAATCCATAGTACAAGAAATCTAGTTTTTACATTTGAGTATTGAAATGGTGTTGAAGTATAGCATGCAAAATGTAGAAGTGCATAAAAGTTAGTTTGAGAGTGTGCTTATTCTTACTTTTCTGCTATGTGCAGACAAAAAGAAACAATAATCTTCATGTGAAGTGCATGTTTGAGCAGTACAATTTGAGTGACAGTCTTTGCTATTAAGAAATGAGTCAGTGTTTTTGATAATAAAGACAGTATGAGAGTTATTTCACAATGTAAATCTTCTGTTAATTTCTTTTACAAGTATAAAGCTGCTACAAGCTACTCCACGGATGCTGGAGGATCGTCTTACTCTGAGCCAACCATCCCACCTTATGAAGAGAAAGTTGGGGAGTCAATTCAAGTTAAAAAAGCCAGGTGAATATTTTAGTCCTCTATGAAGTAGCTCTAGAGATTCTAGATGACTTGGCAGCTGAGTTTGTGAAATATTCCCTCTGGTTGCAAACAGTTGGTGCTGGGGCAAAAATGTCTACATTTGCTTTTAACGAAATACAAGAAACAAAGACAAAGAATTAATTTCCCAAATTCTACTGTTTTACTCCTCATACACTTCTTACCTGTCCTACACAGATTTTTTCCCAATGTCCACTTTTCACTGAAGCCAATTTTTCACTGTAGCCTTCTTAATATCCAGAAATGCCAAATACATTTTTTATATTCTTTCCACTTCCATTCAATTATTTCATTTACCACAAACAAATTGTTCTTCTCTATTATTTAATAAATTCCAAAACGTCAATACATAAAGAGTCATTAATTTAATGCCTAGCAACCTCCAGGCTGCTGTATGTGTCTCATTATGTTGAACATCACCCTACAGAGGTGGTTCGTCAGAGTACTATGGTGATTTAAACTTGCATTTCTTTCAATCCTATTCGTTTTTAAAAAACTATTCTAGAGCCTATGAAGCTTGAAATGTAGCTTGTCACGTCTCCAGGCTGCTGTACCAGTCTAGGAAGCGAGGCATGCTGGAGAATGGGCTTCTTTTGAGTGGCTTTGCTGGCAAGTATCTGCCCACCATGGACGAGCCTCAACTCTCCTTGTACGATCGCCTCATCAACCTGCCCTCTAATGACTGGGACATTTACTACTGGGCGACTGGTAAGCTTTGTAGATTTCCATCTTTCCATTATCAACTTATCAGTGTTTCTATGAATGAGAACTTCTACAGACGTATAAATCTGAACGCTTTTTAAGATCTAACAAGAAATTCACTTGGCGTTGGAAAGTTTACTTGGGTTTTACGATTTATGGTACATGACTTTTTCAGTCCTGCTTCAAAAAAGGCTTTTTAATGCTTAGTTAAATCTATCGCATGAAAATCGTTTTTTAATGTTTCAATTCTCTCTCTTGTATGGGGGGAAATACTTCTACACATTCTTGTTTGCTTGGGACTAAATTAATCCAAGATAATTGCGTACCTTTGGAAACATTTCAGACGATGTTACAATTCTTTCCTTAGCTGTATTGTGTTTTCCTTATTTAGCTCATTAGGGCTGCTGGTTCTCAAGTTATGGTCAATGTTTAATACAGCATCGAGGTATCTTCAACCAGGGAGACTTGAAACAAACTGAGAAAAATAATGATAAATGCTCTGGACAAGTACAGACAGTAGCCACCCATGCACATTGATGCTCTCGGTAGCTGAGGGGTCAAATAACTGGGTTTTGATAGTTATAGTTTGGATTTTTTTGTCATTTCTCATTCTGTAACAGGAATTCAGACTGGCAACATAAAAAATTTGTAACTTATGTTTTTCCTATTTTATCATTGAATTGCATGTTTATCGGATAGTAAGAAGGTATTTTAAATGAGCGTGATTAGCTTAGAGAAGTACTGTGACAGAGGACTGAGTGAAATCTGTAGAAAGAGTCGGCTAATAGGGAAATGTGTAGTGGAGAGGTCCTTTCAAGTATGGCTGCTGAAATGAGGAGTGAAATTAAGTTTCAGCAAAGTAAAGTAAAACGAATGAAATGATTACAATTTCTTTCCAAGTTTTCCATCGCAATTGAAATGGGACGTAATTAGTCACTCACACTATTTAAAAGTGTACTGTCAAGACACAAGCTACATCTTTAATTATGTAATGTGAAGCTGCTCCTGCTGCACAGATGTGCTTTGAAGCTTCGTGCAAGTTGAAGACTTAATCTGATATTATATTCATATTTTCAGGCACGAAAGAGACGCCACCGGAGTTCGACAACGAAGTCATGAAAGCATTGAAGAATTTCACCCGAAATGAAGATAGAGCAGACAGAACTAGACAGCCTGAGTTGTACTAGATCTCACTGTATGATGTATTTAAATTCTGCGCATGTATAATAAGAAAGCTCTGTAAAATACATAATCTGTAAATATTTAAACTTTCATCTGCTTGAACCGTGGATAAGATTATTCGAGATGAAAAATTGGTTCTCCTATAGCGACACTTTTTAAGTAAAGTGATTCGATTCTGTTTAAAAATTAACGCTCGCACGTGAGTCCCTTTAAATTGATCTCAGGGTTAAAAGTGAAAACGAGACAAAGTTTTCATCATTAAAAGGCTAGAGAATGATTGATGTTTCAGTTGAGCTTCGAGTTATAAATTATACCGACTTCATCATGAAGATTTTCCATTCAGTAAACTCAAATTTAAGATAGAATTACGGCAACGACTGCCGGTTGCGCTCGATGTATCTTTTATAAGGTCTGAATTAAATACAGACAACCAAGTTATTACACCTAGAATGCCATAAACTTGTCAGAAAAATGGCCACGTAATTGAGAGCGAGTGTTTCGCACGTGGTCTAATTTTCAACTTATCAGGTCGATGAAATGAAATGAGCTACGAAATCACCAATTTTATTAATCAGCCTCAATTAGCTGCAGTCAAAACGGGAAGCATTTTACGCTACTCTCTTTATCTACTAGTATATTTTTTAAAGCAAAAGTATCATTTCCGTTATTCATTTTTGGGTTATATTTCTTTATTATAGCTCATTAGACGAGCATTGAGTACGTTTAATTCAGCAAATAAATAATAGGTTCATGAAAGTGGCGTCGAATTATGCGTTAGTAAATGTTCACTTTATAACAGGCTTCCAATACAGCACACGGTGTGATGCCCAAACAACAAAAATTCATTAGTACAATAGAGGCTAAATCTAGTTCAAATATATTATCTTCGGCAGAAAAAATAACCATCTTATATTAATTAATTTACTACTCTTAGATGAACGAATTATAGACCGTTCTGAAGTGACGCCAACAATAGTGCTATGATACAATAATTTGCTTCTCATATAAGGCTCTTACTTTTTTACATATCGACGGTACCTCTCGCCACCGTCGTGTTCACACCACCCAAAGTCAATTTTATTCGCTGTGAACACGGCAATTGATAGCAGTACCCAGAGCTACAGTTAAAAGACGAAGGTTTGAAGATAAAGTGTCATTCGTACACCAACACTGGATGCTCTTTGGGGAGGCAACCAAATTTGGAATCCTCCATGATTCAAAGATGACGCTTGTGCGTGTACCTCCCAAATGTGCCTCCGAGATGGCACACTATAGCGATGCAGTGAATGGTCACTGAATTTTTTTTTGGAAGCCACAACTGTTATTACGGACAATCGCCATCTTTGTTTCAGCCACAACTGTTTCCGGGCTGTCACCAACTTTATTTCAGCCACAACTGTTATTATGGACAGTCGCCAGCTTTGTTTCAGCCACAACTGTTATTATGGACAGTCGCCAGCTTTGTTTCAGCCACAACTGTTATTATGGACAGTCACCAGCTTCGTTTCAGCCACAACGCTCATCGTAGGCTGTGGCTAACTCTGTTACTACCTCTACAGTTATTGTGGGCTAAGGGACAGGCTTCTTAGACTTTTGCTTCTCCCTCACACGTACTGATGAAGTAACCACCCACGACTTGTCGGCTACAATGGTCTCAGGTATCTGTAATGGGTTCAGTAGCGCTAATAGATGAGTATTTTGCCTCTTATCTTACACATGTAGTCCTGCATTTACAATAACTTTCATCGCCTTTCATGAAACCACGAGGCGTCAGCAGCCAGTATCAGAAAAATTAGTAACAAATCGACCCTCTTTCCAAAATTAAATCTTACGATGATTTACTAAAGGACAGCTTGCCGTAATACATCTCTCAAAAACACGTGAATAGACAATGTCTTAATGGTCTGCAAATTACCACTACACCACCAACAAATAACCGGTAACATATTCAAGCATTTAACTCAGAAATAGGCGCACGAGTGCCACGCGCTCAAAACGACCGTGATAACAGAGAGGAGAAAGAAGATATGTCTAATAAAATTGTAGTCAGAATACAAAAAATAGAAGTTAACTAGACGACAACATCGAAGAAGAAATAAAATGAAGTATCCCAACAACCGCAGTCGACTCCTCTAGTTTCACCATGTGGTCAAACGCGAACTAGGTAAATTTATCCTGGTGTTTTGGTGAACATTGACTTCATCTGACTCATTCCTGTGCATAAAAGATGTTCATAAAATTAGTTACTGAACCCAGAACAGTTTGTAACAATCAGTAACTGCTAACTCAGCAGTATGGAGACAATGATTAACACGTTTCCTGCGATGGGACCCACCGGTGGGTCACTTAGGTTAGGTTCTGTAATTTTTCCGTCTTTTAGTGATTATGCGTACAAAGTAAAGATTTGCACCGCCTAGGCAATCGCAGGAAACATGTTAAAGATCCTGCAATTATATGAACCTACAAAACAAAAACTTAACACACCGAAGAAAACTCATCTATAAGTCAATACAGATGTTAAACATAAACAATTTTCTTATTCCAATGAAAACAACACCGTAACTCGCGCTTGTCGAACTTACATGAATGACTAAAATTCCTTAGGCTAGGGTAGAAAATTTGTTCAAATCAGAGTGTGTGAAATCGAAAAGTTTGTTATTAGTGGCTGGGAGCACGCAGAGTTGAAAAAATAAAGAATGAAGTAGACCAATGTACGCAGTATCAAAGATACAAAAGCAAGAGGTCAGTTGCACAGAAAGCCGGTCTCTACCAAAAGAAAGATAGGGAAATAAAATGAAAAAAGTAGAAGGTCTAATTCACTATCATGTCAGCCTTTAAAAGTTCTTGCTGGATGTAGACCTTCTCGATAAATCAACTGTAATTAATAATAATTAATCATAAACCTAACTACATGTTGCTGATTCTATAATGCGACTCATAGCATAAGATCCCTCTGAAGAAAACCAATTCCCAATACAAACAAGCTCCGACAGCATACATCATGTGAAGCTTAAAATTCCAGCATGCCAACATCTAAAGCCCTAATATCACGCCAGATAGGCTGAAAGATACCCCTCTTCAGTTCACTGTGATGGGGGATTTTGAGAAGAGTACGAGTTGCATCTTGGTAAAACCCACTATACGTACAAAGACATAGCAGCAGCATGAATACCATATGATAAAGCTGTGTTGGACCACTCGATCCATTACAACATTCACACTTTCAATGTTTTGTCTATAACCTTGACTTGCTTTCTTAAAACTAAAGGTCATAGACATTTCAAACTTGAGGTTGAAATATCAGGGCTATTTTTTTTCAACCTTCAACCGTCCAAATTTTTTCATCAAAGAGTTTTCATGGACAGTAGTGGCCTGAGGTCACAGAATTTGTCACTACTGCTAAGACTCTCGAAAAGCCGTTTTCTACTGCAGTTTTACTGCGTGTTCATTGAAATTTTGTGGAAGGGATAGTCGGAGAGGAGGAACTGAAAATTACCTTCACTGAACGAATTTACCTAAAGTAATACAAACATAGGCTAGATAAGCTAGACACTATACCAATGCATAGGAGCAGTGTGACGTTATCCATTAAAACGAAAATTTCCGGTGAGCAGACAATGGAAACGAATTGCACATTATGTATCAGCATTATTATTAGTATTACTATTATTCGCAATATATTTTTCTCCGGATTGATCCGCGTGACCCGTATTCTTCCACAGGTCTAAGAAATTTAGTTAACAGCTGTGAAACTCGCCCAAAAAGACGTCATAGAAAAGTGCTGATTATTTTTGATCAGACTCAAGAAGCGCAACAGAAGGCGCCGAAAGTACACGGGAAAAACCCAAATTAAAATCTAAACCAAGAGCTGGACATATAGAATAGAGTATATTTTTAATACCTAATACAGCATCGAAATGCTTCTCACACAGTTTTATATATATTTTGCAATAACCAAATTTATCAACATAGCTGGACTCCCATACGGAAAGAAAGCTACGTTTATGCACGTATATAGATGAAAAGAAGTTACGTATATAAATATGTACAGAGTTCATTAAATACGGCAGCACACGCTCTGACAATACAAAAACGTACATGGTAGCGTCCACGCATTTAAACTGTAAGTCAATATATGTATTTCTTCGTCTTACGAATACTGCATTCGACTTGAAAAACAATCTCAGTACAGAAATGAAATCAATCAATTACATAGATAAATACAGGCAGGAAAAATTAAATAACCATTAATAATATGTATCGCTAATAACGCTAGTTGAATCAATATTCCTCATACATAGCTGTTCAGAAAAACAAACCTCTGAGGGTGGTGATAGACGGCACCCAGGACAGGCGTACAGCGCACTGTCGGGGTAATGAAGAAATCAACCAATCACAGTTCTGGTTTCAGGTCAATGAAGCCCTCGACCAATCACAGAAGCCATCCACAAATTAGAACTCCTCTTTTAGGCTGATGAAGTATCAACTAATAAGAACTTTGTTTCAGGGGGTCAATGAAGTCATCAATCAAAGCTCCGCTTAAGGGTCAGTCATTCTAAATTGCATCGGTCTGTAAGTTTGCCCGAAATCTTTGTTTCTGTACTGGGTACCTATTCATTTTCAGCCTCGCTTGACTTTGATCGGCACAAAGAGGAACGAATCAAGGAGGGCTTCTGACGCAGTCAATCTGTCACCCGCGTTAGCATCGCTAGAACAAACTTTATACACGACATGTTATCTTAAATAGCATCATTTCTATTTCGTATCATAATGTCCATGCGAGTTCCATCGGCTAGAAGATTGTTTCAGCAGTGGCTGGAAATATTTCCAAGACATTATAGAGTTTATTCTTCGGTATCTGTTAGACGTCAAAGGCAACCGCTGGTTTAATTAATTCATATCTTTGCTATCGGCCTGTTTTTTAGGGTTGCTAATTCCTTTACAGAAAATGCTACATAATAAAATAAGACTTAATACAATAAATAATGCTTAGATACAGGGTACGCACATGAAATGTGTAATAAACCGTCGCGAGCCACAATATTGAAGTCGTCATCAATAATCACAACGGCTCATACAAATGACGGAAAACTCTACGGGAGACCAGTTCCCAGTTTCAACATGTCACAACACTGCAATTTCTGCCCCTGCCGTTCTTAGTTTACACGTATTAGAAACTTCCAAATATCAGCACAAAACATATGAGAATTATTCTTAAAAAAGAAGCTCAACGGAAAGCGGAATGAAGACAGAGAGCCTGAGAATATCATCTCACTGGCGCCTGCTGGAGTGCAGAGACAGTCGTGCCACCTCGTCCCCTAGCGTACTCAGCGACTCCTGCGCACCAAGTTCATTGTTACTCATTATTATTACTACTATTACTCTGGCTACCTGAGCTGACGGGCGCTGGGTAACGGCAACAACAACTACTATTACTTATCATTATCATAGCTCGTTTTTTCATACATCATTATTTTCAAACGAAAGATACCTTTTCTCATAAATTATCTTTTTTTACAAAAAAAATGTCATGACTTAGCCACAACTAACCTTGAGAGAAAAAGTAACACATACAACACCTCCCAAGACGAAACCACGAGCCGAACTAAAGCATGACGCCATTTTGATATTACACCGGTCAAAACCAGGACATTTCTCATACGGTTGAAACAAGATGCGTTTGCTTGAAGTGTATTAATCATGATACGTTAGGAGAGAAAGAGCTAACATATTAACTGCGAAGCCAATTTCCGGATTGTATGTTCTGCGACACCAAATTTTTTTCATATGACTAAAAATTAGACGATTTGAAAAGCATAGAATATGCGAAATTTGTAAAAAATTTAAATACTCAAAAAAATTATAAAGGATTTTGCTTTTTAAATTTATTCTTGTAGGCCATATCACAATTGGTAGAAAAAAGAACATTAGTGTCGTACATATGAGTGTGACGTGGCAGTCAAATTGTTGAACAATGAATGAAGGACCTATTTGAGTGACAGGATATCTACAAAGCAAACTTACTACCAGCAATGCTACGGATGTTTCGTGAAGTCGGAAATTGAATTTTATCCCGACACTGCTTAGTGTTCGTTACCACACCGTTGCATGGTGCAAGTGTACACAGAAGCAGAAAATTTTCAACAATGATGAGTCTTAATAAACAGAAATAACACACATGGCAGCATAAAGGATTTAACATTAGC
Source organism: Trinorchestia longiramus (assembly GCA_006783055.1). Classification (NCBI taxonomy): domain Eukaryota; kingdom Metazoa; phylum Arthropoda; class Malacostraca; order Amphipoda; family Talitridae; genus Trinorchestia; species Trinorchestia longiramus. The sequence goes on from VCRD01004469.1 coordinate 18,776, forward strand.
ATAGAACCGAGCGTGGCTCGCAAGTAATACTAGAAGGCCAGCATGAATACCAATAATCATCGTCATATCAACATTTAATAGATGCAGAGAAAACAAGAAATTTTCTCCGTGAAAGACACGTTAGAGAAGGACAGTAAATTGAAGTCGTTTCTCAGAAGAAAAGTATGACCTTCAGAGAATAAGAAATTTTCTGAGTGAAAGACACGTTAGGGAAGGAGAGTGAATTTAACTTGTTTCTGTGAAAACAAGTAAGACCTCCTAGCAATGTTAACAAAAACGGAGCACACAAACCTTGAGTGTTATGTTTTTGAGGAGAGTGTCTTCAAATAGCGCTTGCAGCTTCCTGTTGATCTCGAGGGATAGCTCAAGCGTCATAGCGTCGTCCTTTTGCTGGGACCCGTAGATGGAGGACATGATGCCCTTCTGTTGCATCATACGGGCCTGCAGATGTGCAAATACAATTTGTCAATGCAATACATTAAACAGATCAAGAGTAACAGAACCTTTATTATTGCGTCACATGGAGACGTCCTTCGGTTCCAATTCGTTATAGAGAGATTTCTTCGTTACATGGATGCATGGTACAGGATGCGGTAACTAAACTTCTTTTTTAGAAAGCAAAGCGCTTTGAAAAAAGGAAATTATGTTGCCGCACCCTGTACCAGCGTCTACACAAGGTCATACTACCACCCACTGTGTAGTGAGTGGTAGCTTTATCACAGCTTGAAACTTGTTACATATAAAATTTTATGCATATAAGTCACACACTGAATACAGTAATACTGCATCACACGCCATAACTAGGTAAGAAGCTCTAGCAAAGAAGGGAGCAAGATCCTCAGCAAGAGTCATGCTCCTACTCTGTATGGAACGGTGAATTCGTGTATTTAATTATGGATAATTAACATGACAGACATTTGTCTACCATAATAGAAATCTGTTAGCTCTGTAACTATTTATAATAATTTTTTATATTCACTGATAAGTGGTAGGAATATAACAGGGTTTAGCATTGGTTGGATCAAACACACTCGTTTTGAAAAAATATGGACAACTACATTGATTTAACAGCCACTGTCACATAATTCACATTCATAAGGAAGGTATGTACAAAAAATTCTAGGTCCGAATTGGGTTGTCTTTGACGACTGTAATAGATTGGAACAAATATGCACACCATATTATATCTACGTCCTTTATATAAAAAATACACAATTAGTTAAGTGTTAAATAAATAACTAATCAAAGAAGATAAAAACCTTTGTCAATCATGAAGATAATATCAAAATAAATGAAAAAAATTACCTTGTGAAGTTGTACAGCCTTTTCTTTCTTTGAGAGCTAAAAGGATAGATAAAAGAAGAGGATATAATAGCATGAAATGCATCTTGACCACTTTAAAAATAAGGGTTCAATGGAATAATTTGCGACATCCAGAACTAAGCATTAACACTGTTAATTCAAACAGCGTGAATACACAGGGAAAAAGGCACTAAAGGACATAGTACATTAAAAAATACTAGAAACCTTATAGGTATGTTGAAAATTCATTCATGGAATATAGAGACAGGAATTTTTAAACATTTAAATTAGGGCCAATTTAACTACCTCCACATTAAAATTAAGTTCATCAAACTTTGCACACAACACGGATTATACGTATCATACCTGTCAATCACAATTTGTAATCATTGATGCAATATACATCAAACTTCCTCCTTACTGAAGATAATACATATCAAACTTCCTCCACACTAAATATAATACACATCTCACGTTACCAAAATACATCACATCGGCATGTTAATGGTCAGAAACACAAAGAAATGTGCCAGAGATACAGGAGATAGAAGTGTATCAGAGATACAGGAGGTAGAAGTGTGTCAGGGATTCAGGAAGCGGAAGTGTCAGGGATACAGGAGGTAGTAGTGAATCAGGGATACAGGAAGCGAAAGTGCATCAGGGATACAGGAAGCGAAAGTGCATCAGGGATACAGGAAGCGGATGCATCAGGGATACAGGAAGCGAAAGTGCATCAGGGATACAGGAAGCGGAAGTGAATCAGGGATACAGGAAGCGGAAGTGTATGAGGGATACAGGAAGCGGAAGTGAATCAGGGATACAGGAAGCGGAAGTGAATCAGGGATACAGGAAGCGGAAGTGTATCAGGGATACAGGAAGCAGAAGTGCATCAGGGATACAGGAAGCGGAAGTGAATCAGGGATACAGGAAGCGGAAGTGTGCCAAGGATACAAGGATACAGGAGGTAGAAGTGTAGATCCCTCATACGTCGTCGCTATATTTCAACAATGAGTAGATTTCAAGCATAGGTTTTAAAACCGCATAGCAGTAGACACACTTCTTCAATAGGAAGAACATCTGACTAAAACTTTTCACTCGAAAAAAAACTCTTGACAAAAAGACTCGTCAGGAATTTACTACGCACTGCCAGACTGTTGTTTCAACTGCTACGATATAAAGAAAAATTTTCGATTTCAGGGATAGAGACTGATGGCAGGACTTGATTCGAGTTAAAACGACGCAATACTTATATAAAAAATTTGAACTAATAACGTGATAAATAGGACTTTAAATTTTCTTCCCGAGCACAGTAAGAATAGTGATGGGCTCTTCCATTTAGAAGCCTTACCTTGAATGAATGCACCTTATTGGAACCAAATATTCAGTCTACTCAAATTATAAACCGCACCGACGATACAACTTTGGTGTAAATTTTAGTGAATTAACAGCACCAAAACCCCATAGTGCTTCCCACAAAGAAGTTTCAGTTATCTGACACCATCTAAAACCCAATAATTCCATGCATAAAAAATTATGTAAGCTAAATCCACAAATACACTAGAAAACAGGTAGATTGAGCCTCACCTTGGCAGCGTCAGCCCTGTTGTCAGCAGATGCATATTAGAGTAAGCCTCACCTTGGCAGCGTCAGCTCTGCTGTCAGCAGATGCATATTAGAGTGAGCCTCACCTTGGCAGCGTCAGCCCTGCTGTCAGCAGATGCATATTAGAGTGGGCCTCACCTTGGCAGCGTCAGCCCTGCTGTCAGCAGATGCATATTAGAGTGGGCCTCACCTTGGCAGCGTCAGCCCTGTTGTCAGGCATAGTACCGACTTCCTCCTTCATCACAAAGTAGTCGATGATCCTGTTTTTTTTCTGCAGCTCAGCGACCAGCTGCGCCACATGCTCCTCATAGAACTCCTCCTTCTCCGTCCTCCGCGCCAGCGACTTCTGCAGCTTCACAATCCTCTGCACCAGCAGTTCGTTGCTTGCCCTCATGTCTGGAACCAGTATCGTCTGCACGACATACGTTCAAGTTTTGGTGATATTTCCTTCTCACACTGGGACTCCTCAATTAAAAGTCCCAAGAGCACGATTAAGCTCTATTAGTCTTACTTCAAACATTGATGGCCCAACATGGATCCTTATATTACGTTAGTTTAAGGCACGTAAAGTACCAAAGACTAAACAATACTAACTAAACCAATACCAATACAAATCGTGGATTGAATAAGAGTCCCACAAAAATGTTTCTCCTCCATTCGCTCCTCTCACTTCATACATAAACTGAAACTACAAATGACCTCAGATTTTCTGTACTCTTCAAGTGTCTTACAAGATAGACATGTATTCGCCTCAGCATTCTACAAGTTCCTTATCCTTTATCCCATTCGTCCTCCTTCGCACCATCTTCCTCATTATAATGGAGTCATTCTAACCAAACAAACTCATCTCTAGCGTGTTGATGGCGAGTCACTGCACCACACAGAGTCACAACTCTCATGTCTTCCAAAAATTTCTCGTCAAATTCTAGCACAATAAAACCGTTACCATCTGCTGGAGATTTCAACTTTCACAAGGTAGATTTAGAGACGCCAATTTTTCAAACCACCTATTAGTATTCTGACAACTAACCTGCTGCGAATTGCTAGCAGCACCTGCAGTAGCAGAGCTACTTTCATTGAGAGAAGTTTGGGAAGACGCTCTCGAGTTGAGCGATAGGTTGTCCTGAGACGCGTTGCTGCTCGTGTTACTAGCAGAGACGGGTTTACTTCGGTCAGATGCCCCTAATTCGCGGGTTTCCACACGTAAGCGAGATGCACCACTCACTGACGCAGTGGTTGCTGATGTGCTGCCATTCTGACCAGTGCCGTTTTGTAGCAAAGTTAGGCCGTTTGCATCGGGCCGCTTGGAGTCTCTGTCTGCAGCAGCATCGCCATCAGCTTTGCGTCTCAACTTCTGTACTTCTCGGTTGAGGTCCTAAGTATACGCAAATATTAGTTTTGTAGTGTTAACTGTAACTTAGGCGTTACAATAATGCGTAACATTTAATAGGCGTCATTTAAACGGATAAATGACCAATAAACTAGAAGGCACAACAATTTTTAATTGAAAAGGGTAATTATTTAAATATCAAAGTTCGACGAGATAATGTACATTCGTGACATTTATTGTGCGCCGTAACACTAAGTACCTCACTACACCTGCTGCACACTATGCTGTGGGCAACTAAACATGTCATCGATATAAGCTCTAGAACAGGAATGTAATAAAAAGGAGTTTTTTCTTCTTTTATTAAGTGGGACACACATTTACATAGACAGCACTGTGGCTCCGCATCAACAACTTGCCATTATTCTATTGGCTCCTAAACACGCAAAACAATCTAAGGTTCCTACAAATCCTCAACAGATCCATCACCATACATTAAATTGATGCAAGACCAAAAAATTTCAATGCTGATTTGCTACGAGTCCAATTATTAGAGTCCATGTACCAATACGTGTCCAGTTATTGAAGTACATGTCTCAATCCGAGTCCAGTTACTGAAGTCCATGGATCAATACGTAATGTGCAGTCAACACACTTCAAGCAAAATACAAGAGCAATATGCCCTGGCAGAAAGCTCAATTGACAATCGACTAATTTACATAATACTGGCTTACCCTGATGTAGACGGCTATGAATTCACTTCGAGCAAATTAGTCACAAATTGACCCTAACTAACTACAGAACGCCACGAATTTGCCCTGACTAACATGTCTATAAACCTATCTAGATTAATTTGGTCATTAAATTCACCTTGACTAACCTGACTATAAACTCACCATGACTAACTTAGCTGTAACATCCCGTGAATTTGTTCGAATATGAATTCACAGACTTACTTGGCTTCGAACACGCACTGACTAACTTGACTATGAATATACTCCAACTAATCTAACTACAAAGCTACCCTGACTAAATTTGCTATGAATACACCAACTAATCTAGCTATAAACCCACCCCGAGTAAAGGCTATAAACCCACCCCGACTAAAGGCTATAAATCCACCTCGACTAAAGGCTATAAACCCACCCCGACTAAACGCCATGAACCCACCCCGACTAAACGCCATGAACCCACCCCGACTAAACGCCATGAACCCATCCCGACTAAACGCCATGAACCCACCCCGACTAAAGGCCATGAACTCACCCCGATCAACCTGGTCTCAGACTGACCTTGACCAAGTTGGCATGACGCTTCCTCTCGAGTGTAAGGTCGCCCTCCAGCTCAGCCACTCGCTGCAGCAGCCGCTGAGTGGCAGCAGTCTGCTGACCCAACTCTGAACACACAGTCTCCAGCTGTGGGCAGGTGGTTGTCATGTAATGTTCAGCTCAGTCAAAACTATTCAGCTGGACCGCAAATGTCAAGCATGATCAGAAATAGTTAAGAGAATCTAGCTACTTTTCACTTTAATTATTAAATATTAACAACACAAAAAAAGTAATTAAGATAATCAAAAATAGTATGGACGATCAGAACTAGATAGAAAAATGAAAAATAAATTGAAAAATGATAAACTGGAAGAAGACTCAAAATCGAACATGAAAAGTAGTTACTCCACGAAATAAGACTGAAACAATGGAAGAAGAAAAAACACGGCAGTGAGAAGGAAACAATAAAAATACGGCAGAGAAAGGGGAAACAAAAATACGGCAGAGAGAGGGAAACAACAAAAACACGGCAGTGAGAACGAAACAATAAAAATACAGTAAGAGGGGAAACAATAAAAACACGGCAGTGAGAAGGAAACAACAAAAACACGGCAGTGAGAGGGAAACAAGACATAGCAGTGAGAGGGGAAACAATAAAAACACGGCAGTGAGTGGGGAAACAAGACATAGCAGTGAGAGGGAAACTACACCAGATACACAAATGGAACACAACACACACACACGCGTACCCTGGTGCGTGTCTCAGTGAGCTCTGCAGTGAGCTGCTGCTTTATGTCACCACAGGCATGCCTCCAATGCTGTACGTCAGCCTCTAGCTTCTCCTTCTCTTCGCCCCACTGCCGTTCCTGCAGGTCGAGAATCCTGTTATTTGCTGTACTCCAATACTCACTAAGCATTGAACATCAATATTGATTTTTATTTATCGATCCTCTTTTTCGAAAAAAAATCGTTACATACAAAGAGAGACGTCTAATTCGTATGAATAGGTGGCGTCCGGGCAATTTTATTTCTTCTGCGATTTTGTACATGCAAAAAAATTATTTCATTTCAGTTAAAGAAATTTTGTGCTGCGAGATAAAATGAGTGAGATACGCACCAAGTAACAGATTACAAACATGTGAGAGAAGAATTCAAATAACTGGAGGAAGAGCGAGCGCTTGAGTGATGACGCATCCCTGATTCCTCATAGGCATCTTTTCAGCTCAATCAAGTCTGAGCTAATGAAGCCTAAGGCAAACTCATATTACTACTATTAAACTTCTTTATAGGACTGACTGAACGTCTGTCTAAGCCTAACTCTTTATAGGACTAACTAGATCCTGATCTTAACTAAGTGTCTTTCCTCGCAGAAATTAAGTTCGAATATGACAGTAGGAGCCCACCGACAGCTATTGTACCCCCATACCCCTCATCAAGGGAGGGGGGGAAGTGAATATAAGGGGTATATGCAAAGAGACTGAAAGAATAAGTAAAATTCAATTTGGACGAGTTAACACTTATATGTTGACTGGTAACGCATATTTTGAAGTTCTTTGCCTTAAAAGAGAGATTTAGGTGACGGTAGATGAGCGCACAATTATCTACTACACATGTATTTTAAATACATATTGAAATATTAAAAGAAAAAACAGAAAATTAAGTAATTCCCGCTGCATCATTAATAAAAATATAAACATTTAAATATATAGATAAGCAGGAGACTTGATAATTCTTGCTAAAACATGGCTAATATAAACATCTAAGGAGGACTTGTGCTCGTGTACATGAAGAGGCACTCGTGTACACAGGACACCAGTCGGCAACATTGCCACTAGTTATAAGGTATCAAGTTATGAGTGAAATTCATGCCAAAAGGATACTTTAGTGCCCCAGTCGCTAGATGTAAAGCATCAAGGTACAAGTTGATTCAGCCAAATGAAGAATTAAAATAAAGCAGCACAATTCAGCTGACCGCCTCAGTGAGAGTGTTGAGCTGACTCTGCACCCTGCTGTTGGTCTCAGACAGAAGCTGAGTGAAGCTGAGAAGTTCAGCTTCCTTGGAGCGCAGTAGTTCCAGCTCAGTCGAATGCTCAGCACAGCGCTGCTCTGAACTTCTCAAAGCTTCCTTCTGCTCATCCAGCTCTGACGTTGCCTGTCATGGTCATCAAGAAATTATTATCAACTAAACAATATTATCATCTTGACGATGCCTGTCATGGTCATCAAGAAATTATTATCAACTAAACAATATTATCATCTTGACGATGCCTGTCATAGTCATCAAAAAATTATAATCAACAAAACAATATTATCATCTTGACGATGCTTGTTGTAATTATCAAGAAATTATGTTCAACTAAACAACATTATCATCTTGACGTCCCCTGCGATGATAATCGACAAATTGTGCTGAATTAAATACTTAAAACAACTTGAAGTCACCTAAAGCAATTATCAACAAATAATTTTGAATTAAATATTACATACAACTTGAGGTGACCCGTGAACATTATCGTCATTACTATTGCAAATACTAAACGCAACTTGATGTCACTTGCAGTCATTCAGATGGACAGATGGATTTACTGACAGATGGAAAAGCTTTTTAACTCAGAAATAATCTCCATTAATCAACACCTACTGCCACAAGTTGAACAACCTTCTACAACATGTAATTCCCAGCGACCTATATCTACTGCCAGAGATAGAACAACCTTCTACACGTAATTCCCATTAAGAAACATCTACCTCCACAAATAAAACAACTTTTAACATTAACAGAACATTTATTACTCCACAAATGCAAATTATATGACACCACAGGCACCAGCTGCCACAGGTCACCTACCTCCTGCAGCTGTTGGCGCACGAAAGGCAGCTGATCAAGGGCGTGCTGCAGGGCAGTGCTGTGCTGCTGTGCAGCGTGCAGCTGCTGCTGTAGACTCTTGAACAAAGTTTCACTCTCCTCCCGTTCGCCTGAGGCCGTCTCGAGCTGTTACAGAAGACAGTGTTACAAGACTTTACCTTTATGTGCACAAGAAATACTGCAAACATCACTACCTGCTACCCTCGTGAGCGACTACACAACAGTGTTATAACTCCTAGTGCGCATGCACACAAAAAATGTACATCATAATTGTTGTATGTATTAAGTTACTAGTGATATAAGATACAAAGTCAATTCTGCCTCACTAGATGAATAAATCTATTGTAGAAATAGATGAGGCATCTACCAACACGTAGAGCAGTATGTTATGCGTACATTCAATACGCTAATCTTAAATTTAAATACAGACCTCACATGATATAATTTATATATTAAGCATGATACATGTGTTATATACATACAGTGCGGCCCACGCTAATAGTCTTATGTAACATTCCTTAAAATATTACATAAACATATCTTTAGATATATTAGATGGATATTTTTTAAATATACTCGTATACTGACTCAGCAAGCATTTAGGATGACTATTTGCAATCCTAACAATGTATATTGAAAGACGCAACACTTTTTCCTAAAAATTGAGGTTTGTATCAACGCGCGATATTAGTCCAACATGATTTAAAGAGTGAATTAATTATCAAAAATGATTAAAAACATCTGATCCTAACTTTAACATTGTAATATATGTTAGTATACATCATTTAAATGAACAGTGAACAGATTTAACGAAACAAAGGGTTTTTATTAATGAAACGTCCCTTACACTTCATGAGTTCAAAAACACAATTAATTGATTCAGTATTTTTTCATTGTAGCAGATGGCACCGATCTCGATGTGACTACTATGGCATTCCATAAGTCTTTTTTCGAAGTAAATTGCCGACCATCAGCATAAATTTCACTCTTTAGAATGAGCCAGAAATTTTCTATTGGGTTCTCCTCCGTGATCCACTATAATTATTTTTTTCAGTAGAATATTGAATTTTTAAAAAGAGTTGTCCCATTTAAATTCTTAGAACCAAAAATTAATTAGTATAAATTCTGCCGAAAATATTCAAAAATCTCAGAACAATGAACTAGCACTACGAACTTGTTGTTTAAGTGTAGTAACTTGGGCCAAAAGGGAAGTGTTCTGGGGCGAAAGAATAGCTATCTTGCTTTTGGCAGCGGCGAGTTCCTCACGCAGCTGTCGAGCACAGTTCTCTTCAACGATGAGGCGCGATTTATGTTCAGTTACTTCCTTGTCTGCAAGACATTAAACAAAGATCAAATTACTAAAGTTATAATTAAATTACAGTAATTTTGTAATCAAGGTGTTTTAAGAAATGATCCTAATATGTAAAACAACGAATAAGGTTTTCAACCGAACGTTCTCTAACTCTACATATACCTCTTCTGCTTCACCTAAGATGCACTTCAATATAATACATACATATATATATATAGATTGAATATGAATCTTCATGATAGACAATCAAATACACGCAAATACCTGAACCGATATTATAGGATAAGAATAAGTTTGCGACTAATAACCAAATCTTTGACAAAATTCGACACTATTCTGATGAAAGATTGTCCAATTCTATTCTCTCGTTTTCTGCACTCGTTTGCTAGACCATGAAGACGGATTCTCTGACCATGAAGACGGATTCTCTGACCATGAAGAGGGATTCTCTGACCATCAAGACGGATTCTCTGACCTTCAAGACGGATTCTCTGACCATCAAGGCGGATTTTCTGACCATCAAGACGGATTTTCTGACCATCAAGACGGATTTTCTGACCATCAAGACGGATTTTCTGACCATGAAGTGGGATTCTCTGACCATGAAGAGGGATTTTCTGACCATGAAGAGGGATTCTCTGACCATGAAGATGAATTCCGTGAGCTCGCGCTTTACGTACCAAGCACATTAGCCCGACTGGTCTCGTCCATACGAGCCTCCTGAACGGTGTCGGCAGCCTCCTGTTTGACGGAAGAGATTTGCGCCTCGGCCGCATCCAGACGCGCCTGCACCGCCTGCA
>VCRD01004469.1:29494-40892 GCA_006783055.1 Trinorchestia longiramus
GGTTGCCGTCAACACAGTGTGACGGCAACCTTGGTGTGACTGGGGAATAGCGTGAGCATAGCACAAGTACTGTATTGTATTGTCTCTTTTTCTGTATTTAAGGAGCTCAAGGGAATCTCTAAATATAGATCGTGGCTGAAAGTGATGGCTTCTATGCACCTTGTTCAAAAGCAAAGACAAGACCGTGCCGTCACTAATTCATAATTTCAGAGCCCAAATAATCTCTCACTCTAGGTAGTGACTCGAGGTAACAGCTAGTACAAAGTAGAAGTAGTGTATTTTTCTAATTCTGCATCTTAACATCCTAAGGATACCTCCCGATACAGGATTAAGGAATTTTACACTAGCAGGTTTTCTATAAACGGCTGTCTTACAATTTTTTATAATATGAATTCCTGTCATTTATAAAGAAACCTCTCAATACAAAATTAAAGAATGACACACTGGGTAGTCTTTTTTTTATGAGCGGATGTCTTATAATTTTGATATAACGACATCAGGTGATATTAATGCCTGTAGTATTCACAGGTTTTACACGGTTTCAAAGACCAGTAAAAATTACGTCCGTATTGAGCAAGAAATACAACTTAGTCATATATGGGCATATTAATTTACATACAAAAATGCTAAGTAGCTGCAAGATGCTTGAAATTTATGAATGTCTTCTTTCACTTGGACACCGAAGGAAATCGACAAGAAGTAACGCCTGTTATTAAATTGAAATCTTTTCCTATTGTTGTTTTTGAACAAAAACTTTCAACACTTTGTGTCTTTGAGTAATATATTCATCATTAATCATTTTTGTACAATATGAGCAGCAATCTCAGTGAGTAAAATTACTGAACACCTCCACTTGGATGAATTCACAATTTTTTTGCAATTTATCTAATAGCTGCCAGCGCCCCCTGCACTTGAGCAGCAAAAGCTCCTACTGAAAGTAAACGCGAAATGAGTTGCAGAATTTGGCAATTTCCCACAATAATTTCAATACTTAGACTACAATATTAACGCTTCTATAACAATTCCATAACGATTTAATGGTACAATAACGACTCAATAATGGCATGCAGGCGCAAGCAGCGCCCGCCACAATGGTCTTCCTTATTTACATGCAGTTGTAAGGAAGAGAGGACGTAATTCGCTTCTTTCATTCGGCAAAGTCAATTTCTGAATAGAACATAAATTTGAAAAATTTCCCAATATGGTGGCACAAATAAGCAACAATGCATTTGTTAAAAATTTCTTCGTGAGTAATTTATACTTGTGTATATTTAGAGTGCACGTTGTTACGATCTCACTTAGTGACAGCAATTAGAACTCAATTAGTAATAATATTTCAGACCTTAATTAGCAGAGCAATTAAGACCCTAAGTAGTAGAGGTATTTAGTACCCTAATGACAAATTGTAATCAAGACCCTAACCACTAGGGCAATTCGAGCCCAACACGCAATACCCATCACTAACTATTGAGCGAACCCGCTTGCGATGCGGGAAGATCCGGGTTCGGGACTCGCAACCGGCGTGGTCTGTTTGTGCTCGACCATCGGCGGCTAGAATTACGGCATGGGACTTGGGTATCGACTCAAGAATGGGCCAAAACGGCTCGTTCCTAATGCCTCATTCTATTCTAACTTCACAAGCACCTTCAGGGCGTCCATCTCAGCTGTGAGCTTAGCCTGTGTCCACTTGATCTTGACGTCCCTGGCATTAACGTCCTCCTTTAGACGCTCCACGTCCCGCACTGCAGCGCTGCACTCGCTCATCTGGTGGTAAATATCACTGCCATGAGTGGTCCAGTGAGCAGGAATAAGTCAGTAGTAGTAGCAGTAGTAGTAGTAGCAGCAGTAGCAGCAGCAGCAGCAGCAGCAGAGTAGTGATAATAAAGTTTGTTAGCGCTTCAGTGGCTCAAACTGACTGTTCGTGAGTCAGTGAACAGTCCATTTGTTACATCATCGCAACAATACTGTAATATCACTTTTAGCATTAGTAAAAGATTTCTCGTTTATAAACAGTAGCCACAAATAGAAATGATCTCAACAGTAATAGAAGTGTCACCAATCTTAAAAAATATTCCTCATTAATTTGAAACCTTTCATCATTAAGTAAGGAGTAGGTATCAGAGCACTCAATCCATCACTCTGGCAAAAAATAGCCAAATGTCACGTCACGTCCATAACTGGAGAGCAGCTAAGCTGACCACGATTTTACAGCCCAGCCCCTTACTTACCTAAGCTGAAACCCTGTCAGGCATGAACGCGGCACGCTCGGCCGTATTGCAGTGGCGTCATTTACGCCAAATGATGGTGGTGGTGTAAGGGTATGCCAGGGTGATGGTGCAGGGGTAAGCCAGCGCGACTGAATAAACCTTACGGTAAAATTTATCGCTCGACTAAAGGGATACCTACCTTTTTATCAAGAATGGACGTAATGCGGGTCTTTTCGGCAGAAATATTTTTAACACGTGCCAGCAAAACCTCTTTGTCTTTCTCAAGGTCCCTGCACCTTCTTTCTGCAGCATCACGTTGCTTCTGAGCCACCAGCACCTGATGACAGACACATAAGCTTCCATACACTGCATTCAAAAGTAAACTATTGTTGAAATACGATTCTACATCATAAAAACATTATGTGGTGACCATGATACCTCATTATATATACATGATATATTAAATTGAGAATTATAAGTAAATTCAGTTACTTATATTGAGTAAATATATACATACTCAGAGACTGCCAAGGTTATACGAGTTTAAACAAGAGTTTTAAGTCAATAGTAGCTAGTGAGAAAATCAATAGCAACTCTTTTATACATTTGAAGTTCATTTTATGCAGATTTCTTTGAATTATTCAGCACATAAAATGCTTTACAAGAGACCATTATCTGATACATTTTACATACCATCATTTTCTACAAGAAACCCACATGTTTCTAGTGCAATTTCTTAATAGGTTGATTGCCTCAACACTTTGAAGCGGACTTCCTAGAGGAATTTAATATTAATGGATTGAAAACCAGGAGCAAAAAAGCATAGCTTGGTCAGTTATTGCCACACAAAAATAACATTGTTCTCCACATGAGGCATCCATTGGCACACTTTGACCTTTTGGTAGCAATAGTTCATTTCTAAAAAATAATGCTTATCAAGTATTAACTTGTACTCTTCTCCCATGAACAAAAATATATTTTTTTAAAGGAACACATTGGTCGATTACATTGTAGCAAATGAACCCACGGTGTAATCTATCGGTACATCACATCGTTGGAAACGTGATCATCCAAGTTACTAACTCACATTCTTCTCTGACACAGCATACTTGACAACCATAGCCTCCTTGTTAGCATTGGCCTCATTGTAAAGCTTGGTGAGGCGTGTTAGCTTGTCAGTGAGGGCAGTCCTAGCACTGAGTTGCTGCTCCAGTTGCAGTTGCTGCTGTTCCTGCAGGTCTTGTTTTTGCTTCACAGCTTCATTTTGACACTAAAAAAAAGTGCAATGTGTGTAAATCAAAGTTAATATTGATTAATTTGAGAATTACTAACAGTAATTATTGAAAGAGCTTCAACTCCCTAATGCAAAAATACATGCTAACAAAGCACTGTTAATGGTAGTCCCATAACACCAAAAAATGTGAAGACTCAGCCATGGATGGGGAAGAAAATAACCGTGATAAGGAAAAAATGTACTCTGATTTAGCAATGAACAATTAATCAAAATCAATGATTTTTTTTACATCGAAATTGAAGTCCCAAATATCAAGGTCATTTCTGATTAATAAAATGATTATTTCCCATATAATATGTGCATGAACCAGCCAATTAGACTGCCAGCACTGAGAAGGAGACAACACCAGGGTTGCCAGAAATGGTACGAAATAACACCAAGATACCAAGTAACAGCAAGACAATGGTACCAAGTAACAGCAAGACAATGGTACCAAGACCACCAGCTTGGTCGACTGGTGAGCAAACCTGCTTGCGATGCGGGAAGACACGGGTTCGAGGTCAGCTGCCGCCGTGGTCGGTTTGTGTATGACAATCGGTGGCTAGAATTACGGCATCGGACTTTGGTACCGACCCAAGAATGGGTCAAAAGGCTCGTTTCTATCGCCTCAATCTATTCTAACATTTCAAATTCTCTTCAAATGATTTTCATCCAAAGTTTGGTAGAACACCGAGATAATCTGGTAGATTCACTCATTAAATATGATTTCATAAAATTAATAGAACGCTCAACAATAACCCCATGAGGAACTTTCATGTGCATCCTCTGCCACTTGTGAGTGCCTCAGTTTGAATGGGATTGATTTTACAATTTAAATAAATTTATGCATTAAAAATTCAAAAATCAACTTTTCTAAATGTATAATCTTCCTCTGGCAATTAAGTAATTTTTGAGAGGACAGCATCAAATGTACTGATTGGTAAGTAAAATTGCAATTGAAGAATGCCTCTAATGAGTAATTAGTACTAAACAAATTGGAGAACTGATAAGAATAATTATTGAAATAATTGTTTGAAGGATCATGGCTTCTAAACTCCAGGATATTATATAACTCAATTGAATTAAGAAACAAAAATCCACTCCATTCAATAATAGAAATTTTTGTCATTATTTTGGAATTAATTAGATTGTGTTAAATAGTGTTTCATTAAGAACTGTAAAAACTTGTTGCATGTTAATGTTAAAAAATGTGAAAATAAACTTGTAAAGATGATACTTAGCTAAGTACTTGGATATCTGGCTAGATAATGAAAAGCAAGAAATAAACAGGAATCTGTATTACAATTCATACCTTTTAGATAGCATCAGAATAGTTAAAAATTATGGTATTGTTCCATTACTATCTTGATTAGTCAATAACTTAATTTTTCATATGAAGACATCCCACATTTCAAACAAAAAGAAACAGTTAAAACAACTTTGAGTTATTTAAGAATATTTTTAGTACAAAATGCAATAACAATATAAGTTAAGAACTAACTGCTCACTAAATGGAGTCATTTATCGTTCTGATTATGCTGACCCATACTGCTGAAAAAGCCAAATGGCAGCTAAATGAACTAGAACAAAAGGACATGGTTAACAAAACCAAAAATAAAGTAGATTATTTCAAAGTGGGTAACTATAAAGAGCAAAACACCTCTCAGGGAAGCTTGTTATTCAACACTAATAATGACAGGCAACTAGTAAGCCCATATGTTCTGTGAAAGATAAACATATGAAACAACTTAAAAAGCTGTGAATTTAAGTCACAAACAAAAAGATTTTGTCAACAAAGTTTCAGAAAGCAGATACACAGCAAGCAATCAAATGTAAAGATATTTAATGAGACTCAAAAAGCAAGTTACCTTCTGCAGTTCCTCCTGTAAAGCTGCCAGTTGATTCTGGAATAGCTGAGGCGATGCAGCAGCCTCTAGCCTCTCCACTTCACTTGTTAGGCTGACCAGAAAGTAAGTATCAATAAAGAATCATCCTATCTTACACTTGAGTGCACACATGAACAGCATTTTCTTTCAAAATGAAATTAAGTTACTTATGTCCACAGCAGACATTTGTAGTACACTGAAGCCAGTTTAGCTTCAACTAAATTCCAAGTTCACAAAAGTAGCAGCATTCTAAATGATCAACATAATATTCATCAAAGAGTACATCCTCAATTTGTTCTAATCTCAGTGATTATGGTGCTTATTAAATAATTTATTCCAGCTTGACTGAAAGGCATGAACTCTTTTGCAGAACCTGTGCTTTTTTGTGTTACGGCAGACATTTATATGGCCGGCGAGCATGTGGGTGTATTTAAAACCATTGTAAGGGCATTAAAAGTGACCAAAATCTTTTCTGTAATGCTTGACAATGTCTCTGATTTTTTTTAATGAATGAATATGAGGATTTTATTTTGAGTGAAAAATAAAAATATTTCACCTTAATGTCCACTCAAAATGCAATAGCATAAAATTCTAACTTAATTGAGAAAAATGAATCATTTTAGAGATCAGCATGCCAAATACACCCAGAAAAGCTTAGTAACACACTAACCTGAAAAACTATGCAAGGCAGAATAATATTTAGAGCTCAGGTGTACTGACATCTGAAGCAGAATAGAATATAAGAACATGTGACTAGCTCAATTCAATATCAATTAAAAACAAAATTTTAATTGGATAAAAGCAGATCTAAACCAGTTATAAATATTGACTTGCAGAAAGTATTCAATTAACTGCAAGAATTTGAATAAAACTTCCTAATAAATAATAATATATATGAATCTACAATTACACAAGCCAATTTAATATTGTAAAAATGACAAAAAATACAATAAACTGAAAGGAGCATATACCTTTTACAAATATCTTGAACTTTCAACTGTTTTTCTCGTAATTTCTGGAGCTGGAATTTATTTGCAGACATCTTAGGCCCATTAGCACCAGCTTCAGTCTCAATAACATCTTCATCTTGAGGGTGATCAGAGCTTTCACCCAAAACCATCAAGGAAGACAAAATATCTTCAGCAATATTAAAAGTTTGGGAAGTTGCTGCTTGCAGATCTTCAATGAGGTTTTTACCCAGGGAGTTTCTCTCTATAGAAGTTTGTTTTTCAGATTCACTATTGATAGGAGTTGAATTTTGCAAGGCTTCTGAGGCTCCAAGCACTCCTTCCCCTGCTACAGTTTTTCCAATGTCCAAACTTTTGTAGAACAACAATGAGTTTGAGTTATGCTCATTAGATCCAAAGGAAGAAAGCATCCTTGTTTCACTGCAATCTTGTACTTGGTTAACATTCAGATCACTTTGGTATTCCCTAGTCAGGATGTCAGTACCAGTACCAACAGGCGATGCATTTACTCGCAAATCTGATAAACTTGCACGGTACATATACTGTGAGAGACTAGTAGTAAGAGTTTCATTTTGAATAGCATCTACTGATATTTTGTGTTGGCCCTCTTCACTTTTCTCAACCATAGCTGCAAGTGATAATTGAGATCCACACTGAGTACTGTCTGAATTAATACTAGATGTAGGAGAAACTTCAGAAGAAGTCCCTGATTTGAACTTCAAGTCATTACAGCATGAGGCAGCAAGTCGGGAAGAAAGTAGTGTCTCAGAAGATTCACAGACATTAGAGTTCTTTTGAACAAGTTCAGGTAAAGCTAGTTTCTCCTTGCTCAAGCTTTTCTTGAGGCTCAATCCATCAGACTGAAATTTATTCATAAAACTCTGACCTGGGAAATTCTCAGAAGCCACATTTTTCCACACATTTCTGTAAACCTGCTTGATGTTTTCATTTAGAGTTTCATTGACTTGCTCTTTGTTAACAGACTTAGCAACATCTCTGAATACTCTGAAAACACTTTGTTTCAATGAGCTTACTTCTGGTTTTACAGAAACCTCAGTTTTTCCAGCAGTTGTCACCTCCAGTTCACTGGCACTCACAGTACTTACTAAATTCTCTTCAAGTTCATCAAAACCTTTTCCAATTTCATTTTTATTAATTTTGCAACTAGAAGTAGCATCTCTTTCAATTTGAATTCCTCCAAGAGTAGAATGAACAGAAATACATTCTTCCATCATAGAATCTTTGGTATTTGATGGAGACAAAGAACTACCTACAGCATCTATTGAGAGCACTGGATCTTCTGTTGTGACCCTGTCTTCAAGAGAAACTATGCTAACCTTACTCTCAGTTCTTGGTTTACTGAGTTCAGCAACTGATGCAGAGCACAGCTGATCAACAATGTTTACAGTTGTCTCTTTGGAGCTGTATTCATCAACACTATCATCTTTCAGGTACTCAACACCTAACTTTGGATCATTACAAGACACTGTACTAATAGAATATGAGCCAGAAATATCTTTCCCTAGGTGTTCAGAAACAAATGAGTCATCAGGAACTACTGTAGATATAACATCATGGTCAGAACATTTAATCAAATCACCTAGTGTAATTTCAAATTTTGGATCAGAATTTACAAAGTTCAAGTTGTTTTCATTATTTAATAAATTTGATACAGGTTTCTCCTCAACAGAAAGTTCAGCAATTTCAGCAGTATTACTCTTATTTGTGGTATTGTCCGAATAATTTTTCAGTTTCAAATCATTGACCTCTGTATTTTTATTTTTAAGTCCAACTGAATGATCATCAAATTCAATATTATTTTTAAAAACAAATGCTGTTGTCAATGAATTAACTAGTGGCATTTGTAAGGCAGATCCACAGGCTTCCCCTTCATTACCTTTTTCAGTTTCTGAATTTTCAACTCCCAATACCTCATCCAATTTTTGCTTTGCCTTTTCAGAATCTGTCAAACTAATAATAGTTTTTTCAGTATTGCACAGCAAATCTACATCTGCTTTTCTTGAATCAGTTGAATTTGAGGGCACAATTTCTTTTCTTTTGTGTTGTAGTAATGGAGCTTCAACCGTGTCAGAGTCACAGTAAAATTCACTTTCAACATTACTACCAGTATTCACAGAGCTGACTTCACTTTTACTTTTAAGAACTGATATTTCACATGGATCTATTTTTTCTGTAGGTAAGCTCTTCCCTCTGCAGTTGTTTTCTGTCACTTGACATACATCACTAGTTTCAGTACATAAATTATCTTTTTCATTTGCACACTTCAATACACATTGTGTGGAAACATCATCATCCAGAGTTTTACATGGTTCTACATTTGACTTCAGAAGCTCATCTGTCTCTGCATTGCAAACAGATTTTTTAAAAACATTTGTGCTTTCAGTCTTTTCAGTTTCCAGTTTCAAAACAGAAGAACTGCAAGGATTTTCACTTTGAATTTCAGTTTCCATGACTAAATAATATTTTTTGATTATCTTGAATGTAATTGAAATAGGAATGCATCTGTATTCTGCAATTTAATGAACACATTAAATAAAGTAGGTAAATATAAAATAAAATCAGTGATATAAACAAACCAGTTGAACTGTAAAGATGAAATCAATCAGTCTATGCTATTTAAAATCAATACAGGACTGTGAGTAAACTTCACCAGACATATTCAGTTCAATAGCTACACCACATTTGAATACTTCTCTTTACCCCAACAGCACAAAATGGTCAAGCAACAGGCTGTAAGAGGGAGAACAATATTGTTAACACAACAAAAATTAAACAAAACAACAAACTATGAATAAGCCATGCTGGACAGTATATCACAATTAATTTGTTCTCATCAGCACAAAATTAAAATAATTATGAAAACTATGAGCTAGCACAATCCCTATAGAAACAGTAAGCTCATCACTGGCATATCTACAAAAATAACCAAACACTTCATGAGTTTGACCATAGGGAGCTTCACATTTTAAGAGCCCATTCCAGCAACAGCTGTAGGATATCTAGGTCCATAATATGAGATTACACATTATAAGAACATATCTAGGTCCTAATTAATGAGTGCACAATTTAACATGCTGTGGAATGAAGTATTAGTATTAGGAAACACTGACATTTATCATGCTGACTTGTATAAATTTTCTACTATTAAAATATTACAGGTGCTGCTTGCTGATAGCACAAACGCTGTGAAGCAAAAAGTGCAGAACTGCAACCAATGTTGATTTAAAGGAAACAGCATAGCTATCTATCTTCAGTACTACATAGTAGTACTGAATATGCAAGACAAACTATCACGAAACAAGGACTTTAACTAGAATTCATTCACTTCAAGATAATGGAAATTGGTTCTTAATTTCAATCCAAAATAATAGAAAAACGTATTGCAACCCAAATTTTCGAAGGTCTACGGGGATTTTGAAAAATGAAATAGAAAATGAGTTATGATACAGCCCTGTGTCTGCAGGAACACGATGAGGATACAGTGTAATTTGCTACGTCAAGTGTCTAATAAAACACATACGAGGCCTGTGCGTGAAAGTTTCCTCAAACCTTAGATTGTGAGGTCTCTGTTGTTCACTGAAATAATAAATCTACCTGAACTTTCAAGTTTTTTTAAGTGATAGCATTATAGATACCCTAAATGATCGAAAACCATAGAAAGACACGCAAGTTCTTCTAAGTCGTGTTTATGTGAGGTGTCTAAAACTTGGAGACTGGAGCCACAGTTATTTTCACTGTTACTGCCTACGTCGTCTATCATAAGTCTAACTCTCACCCAGACGTAAAATCACAAACTGTTATTTTACTAGGTGTTTCAGGTATAAGTCGATTTTTTTGAAGAAATATCCCTGTTACGAATAAACAATTACTTGTTTACTCATATGGCTACCATACCTTGTAACACTTATTTAAATACACTCATGAGCGTTTGAAATCTCAACACACATACGTTAATAATGGCAGGCAATGGTTGATATAATACACAAATATTTTCCTGTTATTGAAAGCCTTAAGTGGGTACGAATTTCTTCAGCATTTATTACTTCATATCTACTTGTGTACATCACATTGTATCTCCATCGCTCTGTATCTGTCTGTGTATGTCTGTAGCCACCGTGGTCAAGTGGTCTATGACTTGTGTTGTGTATCAGGTCTCTGCTTCGTGCAGAAAGACTGCAGGTTCGAATCCGGCCACAAACACGAGTTGTTTCTCGTTGCTTCTTTGTACCGTGAGCTCGCACATATCAGTAAGGTTTATTGGGTAAGCAGTCACCTCCCCGCCCATGGACACGCCCATCAAACCTCCTGGGATCATGGAGCTTCATCATCACCCCTACTCTAAGAATGTTAACCTTAAGAATTTGAAAATTCAATATACTAAATGTCTATGTACTGAGTACTCGATTAGAAATAAAGATTGTTTTTTGGTTTTGTTTGTTCATCCTATTTCTTCCTATCTATTAGGTTGTTACAAACATAATGGCCACTCAAAGGTCTGGAAGGCTTCTGAAATCGACCATTATTTTTCTAACAACCTAATATTACCAAAGAAAAATGATTGAACTGAATTTAGAACGGGTATACATGTATTCTAAGCACAGTAACAGGCAAAAAGAAGCTGAAGCAGTGGCCACAAACAAAAACAAGACCGATAGAGCTAATCGAAGACATAGAAAACATGACGGAGAAAAGTATAGAGATCTCTCTATAACAATCACTCGTCAGTCCCAACCCTCAGACATCTCTTATCTCCGAGCAGACATTGAATATCTTTATGTTGTGTCTTACTCGGAGTGAGCGCCTGAGGGATTAAGGGATGGTATTATCAATAGGAGAAAAGGCACTTAAAGGTAGGATGAGTTTAACAATTTGTATTTAGACATTTGAATACTCCATTAATTGTTGCTTCTTCTTTCTTGAGCTGCGCACGTCTGTCCATCCTGTCCGTAGACATGTTATTTTTGTGGGTTATGTTTTTGTTGCCTGGCTTGGCCTGGGTTGATGGTTGCCAGTGTTATTAACTAATCAGAAGGTAAGGTTAAG
>VCRD01004470.1:4564-45191 GCA_006783055.1 Trinorchestia longiramus
CACATGGCAGGTCGTGTTGTACGTCTCCTTGTGCAGCAACACTAGTCGAGAATCGCTGTCCTGTTGGAAAAACTTTAGGATATGAAATGAGGAACAAAATTTCGTAAATACTGTGGAAAATATGCAGTTTGCATGATATGTTTGGCTGCCGTAACGTACAGATGAATAATTGAGCTTTTTTGTGCAGGAAGATCAATAGTTTCAAATCCTGCTGTTAGTTTTTGTAGCAAGAATATTCATTTGCAACTCTGTTAATTCATAAACAAAAAATTTCTGACGATCATTTTGGGAGACTAACAATTTTTAAAATTACTTAGATTTTCAACGGGATGTAACTGAAGTTGAAATTTCAGCAGCTCTACACATATGGAAATACATATTTTCAGTACTTGAACACATCCATTCGTATAAGCCTTAGCTCATTTTCGTGCTGTTATTATACAATTTAGAATTGATATTTATGTGCGGAAGGAGCTTCGCCAGCTAAGCTGGACATCAGAAGTAAGACTTAACTCACCAACAGGAAACATCTACTCTTCATGAACTGATTTATAGTCGCAAGAGATGCCCTATTAACACAGCAGCTCACTATCGTTAGTTGTTGTATGAATCCCACAACTAATTCTACTGAAACAATATTCAAATTTTCACATAAGAGGAGAGTTGTGCTACAGCTATCAAAACCACAAACTGCTACGACTAAACGTGTCTTCAATTGCTGTTAACCCACTGACAAACCTACAGCGTGTTTTACTTTGGCTTCTAACGAATGCTTGTATTATATGTATGCATGGGTAGTCTGTTGTTAATGTTAGCTTCTGACTTCTCCTCCGTTATTGATATAGTGAAGTTGTATGAATTTCAAATGAATACAAATATTCCAGGGTCTGTGTATTTCTTTGCCACAGCGCTGTGTGGTGGGAGAGCGTCGTGCATATCAGGAGACGCATGAAGAACACAACTGAACTGAAAGCAAAATAATGTCTAGTAGCGTTCACCTCTAACAAACAACTAGCAGAAGAAGAGGCATAACGGACCAGCTAAGTTACAGCCTAAATAAAAGTGTCAGAAATGACGCGCTTTAATGCAATTGAATAAAATGCTTTGGTAATGCTAAATGACTAATTTATTCCCTTGAAATATGCATGACGTTCATGATTGACTTTTCTCTTGCTGACAAACCTCTAAATTGCTGACCCCATCTTCAAAAATGTTTTCATCCTTTGATGAGGTAAATACTCAAAATAATTTGATTACCTCTTCCTTGTAAGACAATGTTCTTGTGCTTTTCACAAAATGTTCAAATAAGTGATAATCAGTAGGAGCGATATCAGCTAAATGAAAAGTCTGGGGAAAAATATAAAATTTCAAGTAGTGCAGCTCCTGGTCAAAGGAATAATAAGTGTGTGGCTGTACGTAGTCGTGATGTGACTATTTCAAATATTCCCTCATTTTTCTCGACTGATTAAATGTCCGTAGAAAACAATGCATAGACTTCTCATTACATTTCAAACTACTTTCCTGTCAAAAACGTACTTTACGTCCTGGAAGAAATATTTTTCTAGCAGACACACACAGAAATTGATGAAGTTTTGCATGTTTGCTTTGGATGCACATCATTGGATGTACTAATGCTATAGCGCTATATGAACTAACGCCATACGTACTAACGCTATAAGTAACAACTATTCAAAAGATCCATTTATGTAGAGTGAAATTATTGTGTTTGTGTGTGGCCGGCGTTGGTCCAGTGGCCTGTCTCCGCCAGGCTCCACCAAGCCTCGGACACGTCCTAAGCGGAAATGTGGGCGGAAAAACAAGGAAATATTTTATCGTTATTCTTCAGATTATTGAATTCGAAATTTAGTCAAACAATTATAGAAAGATATAACGCACAAGAATAATGTGTTATCACGTGACTAAATGACGTACTTGCTGAGGAGGATTTGTTGAATTATTACTCGGATTTGATAGGATTACGTTGAAGATTATTCTCTAATGTTAAATACCAGAACATCCATAAGCAAGACAAATATAAGTTTCAAGCCATGCCTCACATAAAATTGAGCTGCTCCTGGTTATGTATTATTATATTTTATATTAGCTGGAAAACACACAAACTGTGAGAAGAATTAATGGTGTTCCGTAGTTGCCACAATAAAGTACGAACAAACATTTTCACTTAATAAATTTCTATAAGCAAAGAGACAACTCTTTTCCTTCTTCTTCCTGTTTGACTGAGCCAGCAACTGAACTGGGTACTGCATTATATAAAAATGAAGGAGATGCTTAAACAGGCATAGATAGTAACTTATTTTAGATTATAATGAGCAGAAATTTAGTTTATGTTATTGTAAACTGAGCTGAGCTCTTTAAATTTCGTTTTATCGTTTGTCATGAGATGTTCTACGTTCAGAGGATATTAATTATGCTTGTCAAATAAAAGTATTAGATTTACAGTTGAAAAACATAAACTATTTGCAGAAGGGAGAAATAACTTAAGTAACATTTTCGATTCTCCGTTATTTCGCTGCAGCAGCATCTAGGATATACAGGGTGGGCTAAAAGTAGAGTTACAGTTAACACTTAAACAGATAATGAAGTAACTGTAACCCTACTTTTGGCCCACCCTTTATAGAAAAATACTCTTATAAAAACCATGTTTGCTAATTCAGAAGATCTGAATCTATTAGTATATTGTCTCATGAAAACTCTATATATGTATATCATTTCGTGTCAGTGTCAAATTTGTTATTGTTTAAGATTTTACTCTGCTATTGTTAAACGAATTTTTTCAGTTCCCATGTCCGAGAAAGTCTACGGAAATGATGATGAGTATTTAATTACCTGTCTGTGACGATGAAAAGCACCACCGATCATATAATATTTTATTCCATAAGCCTAAATATCAACAATATAAGACTCTATTCATAAAGAAAATGTATTTTATCTTCGATTAAAAAACTTTCTGATAGCGTTTCTTTATGAGATACTGACATCAGCATAATGTGGAAAATAAATGCAGTATAAATACAGCATGCTCATAATTAATTTATGCAAATATACAGTATGCTCATAATTAATTGATGCAAATGTACAGTATAAGTGCACTAAGCCTAACATCATTTGTGGGGCTTATGTACAGTAGGGGTCATTTCTATTTACTAGTATTATATCCATCCAAAAATTCTTTATAATTCTAATCCTCTTGGATAAGGAGGCTCTCAAGGAACATGTTTTCAGTTCCGAAAAATTCTCTTCCTCACGATTTAGTCCTCGTCTAACTGCCCATAAGAGGAGAAAGAAACTACAAACTCAGCATGGTAGTCATTTACTAGACAGCACTAGTAACACAACTGAACTTTGTCGCGTTTCTTCCTTCTGTTTTTCTCATGACCAATACATACAGCAGAACAGCTCTCTGTCTGTCGGGTGTCAGTGCATGAGCTGTGGAGCAGCACAGAGACTGTAGCACACACTTCAGGTCTGCTACAAAACCAATACTCTAACCATTGATTTTTAAATCTATAACATAGTTTCTTTCCAAAACGGTAATATAGTATTAATACTATTGGTTGATAGTTCATAATATCGTTTATATGAAAAGAGTCAATTTAAATATTATACTTTTGAAGTTTACGGTTTATAATATCGTTTTTATTAAATATGGCATGGAAAATGTTATAGCAGCCTAGTTATAGGTGCAAAATATCGTTTGAATTGAATAAGTAATAGACAATATTATAACAGTTTTCTTTCAAGTCAATAACACCTTTCACGAAAAACACACTCACTTCTATGCACCATGTACAGGCATGTGTATGAAAATATGACAATCGCGTTATTTTAATATGAGTAAACCTACGAATATGAGATTTCATATTTAATATGAGATCAGGTATGAAATATTAAACAAATTCAAATTTGTGTTCATGTAACAAAGTCGGCTGATCTGGCGCTGGAGAATATTGACGTTCATTAGATTTCTTGTGTTCACGGAGAGCTGCAAGCAAATGCTCGTGATGATAAGAATGATACTTTCGGGTTATGAAAAATCAAGCCACAAAATCCAAGTTTTATTTAAATTCAGAACTTTTTTTCAGTAGAAAAACTTATGTTCTACTGGTAGTCATTGTGATGCAAACAATCATGAAGCAATTGAGATAATCCTAATAGGTTGCCATTTCCTGATGACCTTTAAGAACAGCCAGTGATTTTAGAATACAAAACTAAGGCAGGTTCAACTAACATCCTGCAGTGAAGAGGTGATACTAATGAGTTCCTATTTAAGTCCAGGTGTGATATCAGAAAAATTTTCCCTCTAGCTTTGAATAAAATTTACGTCTAGCATTGATAATTACATCTGTATTTCAAACAATTGCTTAATTTTATCCAATGTAATTTAAATTGATCGGAGAGAAAGATTCTAAGCGCTGATGTTTCTTAAGAAGAACTTCAACATAATCCTTGGGTAACATATACCAGCTAATGAAATGGTAATGACACACTTGCACACAACTTCCCTGCAGCAACGTACACCAGCTAATCCATCACACCACATGCCTGCAGCAACGAACACCAACTAATCCATCACACCACATGCCTGCAGCAACGTACACCAGCTAATCCATCACACCACATGCCTGCAGCAACGTACACCAGCTAATCCATCACACCACATGCCTGCAGCAACGTACATCAGCTAATCACAACCTTGACAGTTGAATAGGAGCAGGTCGTACTCACACCTACAAGCATGAGCGGCAGAAAGCCTTGTGTGACAAGTAAGCTGACGCTGCGAGTTTATTGCTCACTTACCTACAACAGACAGACAAAGAATAGAGAGAAGTCAGACGAAATATTTTCGCTCTTGGTGAATTAGTTTAGAGTTTGTCTTGGTCGTCCTTTCTTTAAGGTGAGAGGCGTCTAGCTATATGATATTATGCATATTGGTTGCAAAACATGAACATTTGAAACATTCTATTTCACCAAAAATTGAATGCAGTTCCTACAATAATTCCATAGAATTTTAGCCAACAGATCGTTTCGATGGTTTTCCATTTCATCAGAGTTTTTTCAAACCTCATGTGAATTCTGTGCTTTGGATTTTGCAGGATACCAACAATTTTATTTGGAATCTTCTTTTTTACTCAAGTAATGCTCTTAAAATGAAAAGAATGATCCCATCATACAAAGTTAAATAATTACACTTTTAAAATTTCATCAACCTTTTGATTGAGTCATTTTTAAATTGCACGTACTACAATAGATTAATGACATTGATTATTATAATTATAATAGATGCCGATCAAAAGTCATGCAGATGGCACAGGAAACTTCACGACTGCTGCGCACACTTGTGTCTTAACAAAACTTTTTAAACTTCCTTAATTCTTTATTACTCAAAACGTTCACCGTAGCATTTTGAGCGATCCAGAACCACTGTTAGCTTAAAGAGGATGCGCCTTCGAAATGATTTCCTTATCATTTAGAAATAGGTTCAATGGGATAGTGCAGAGCTCTCGAATCTTGCATTTCACCACATTTTCTGATGATAAACTGTCACTGTCGGGAGTGACTGCAGCCCTGAACTGCTCGTTTGAAAAGTGAGAACTGACCAAACAGGAATCAGAACTAAAAAATCACGCGTTATAAAGTTGTACACAAACGAAACAAAAGAGGCGTACAAATTGGTACGCAGGTAGGACTGAGGTACCACAGAGTAAGCCTGTACTTTCGTATGAACGCGTTGTGCAGCTTTGCTTAGGAGCAGAGTAAAATATGTTTTCATTGTGAAGATGAATGATGATTGTTGAGTGGCGAGTGAAGAGTGGTGAGAGACATGTGGTACACTCAGTGTGTGTTGCCGCTGACACCAAAACTGTAATCATCAAAATGTAGTTACTTTATTCATGCCCATTAAATGATAATTTTAAGACCTTAAAATTTACAATGACCATAACATGTGCGTAATCTCAAGATCTCAATTTTTGAAACTAGTATTAGCATGAAAACGTGTTTCTTTTAATTTGAAGTGCTTGTCTAATGTTGCTTATTTGTTCTTGTCCCATACTTGGTTCTAAGAAGTATTTAGAATAAAGTTCTTTTTTAAATATAACACTTGGATACAAAAGAAAAGACTTTGTAGGACAAGCACCATTGTTCAATAAATAACTTTAACAAAACTATATTTCATCAAACATTGAAAGTAGAACAGACGTTGAGTAGTTTTCCGTGTATTAGAAGATGTAAATGAAATCACAAGTGTACGACAGCATAATTAGAAATGCAAACATTTGCTAGTGGCTAATGCAAAGCAGCATTGCAGCAACAGCAGACACTGCAGAAGCCATCATCAGTAAATTTCTGCAACAATAACACGCCCCCCGCAACATTGAGGCGTAGAGACGAAGTGTGAAAGGAAAGACTGGCAAGGCAAAATGAGTTGTTGTGTTGTGTAGCGTTGTTGGAGCAGCTGCCGTTACAATAACAATTTGAGCAGCGTAGATCAGGCAGCGTTAGCAGCATCAATGTTCAGGAGCACTAACAGTTGTGGGAATAAGTGGGAGCGTAGCATCACCCATTTGCAGGTAGCTGCAGTAACAGCACAGCTGAAGCAGCAGCAGATAAATTAAGTAACATGCAGCAGTTCTTGCAACTATTTCAACATACGAGTACATAGTTTAAGTCGCACGAGTAAAGGCGTGATAGTAACAACTGTAACGTACGACGGAGTCAAGAGCGTTTACTGTTACAGTAACAGCTACAGCAGAGGGAACAGCGAACAGCACTGGCTATTGCAGCATCTACAGCGGACGAAACAGCGAACAGCACCGGCGTTTGCAGCAACAGCTACAGCGGACGGAACAGCGAACAGCACAGGGTGTTGCAGCAACAGCTACAGCGGACGGAGCAGTGAACAGCATTGGCTGTTGCAGCAACAGCTACAGCAGAAGGAGCAGTGAACTGCACTGGCTGTTGCAGCAACAGCTACAGCGGACGGAGCAGTGAACTGCACTGGCTTTTTCAGCAACAGCTACAGCGGACGGAACAGCGAACAGCACTGGCTGTTGCAGCAACAACGAGCAAGGTGACGCTCCCTCTATTTCAGTGCTAGCCACGGAAGTATCGCAGCCAGGCCCAGAATAACTACGAAGGTTGGGTGCTGGCGCTCTGAGCTGCCACACTACACTTGCGGGGTGCCGAGTTCTCTGCTCTGTGTCGTGTCCTGCTTCCCTAGGAGGAACTTTCCCACTCTTGAGTGTCTCTGGAACTGTCCTCAAAGCGCACTCGTTCCTACAGGTAAGCTGCGTGTTTAACGATGGAAGTGGTTGCTCTGTTTTACCAGTTTGTGCAAAGTTCGAACGAACATACCTGGCTGTGCAAGTTGAAGAACTGGCCACCTTCCTGCCGACTCGCCACGTGATCAGCCGAGCAAAATCAGGCTAAACTTTTCCTGACATTGGTGTCGGTAGTGAAATAATAATTATAAACAAGAATGACAAACTAAGATGGTTATATTTACTGCTTGTTACTCGAGGAAAGTGTAGGCATTCGATTATACGCTTCCGTAGTAACATCGGCCGGCTTTTTATCAAGACAAATCACTGATGAGTTCTAAACGCTAGATGGAAATAAATAATTCTGAGTTCTCACTCATTCTGTGCTGCACACATGCCCAGTGGTATTTAAGTTTTCAGATTTTTAAAATGATTGCGAAAACTTTTTTAATGCTGCAGTTTCCGCAATTTACAAACGTTTCCGTGCGGTAGAGTCACACCATTTGCGGTTAGCTACAATTTTTTCTATCAAATTTTCTAGATATTTATCTACCACACGATGAAATAAAGTTAAACTACAATTTCTTGAAGTCATTGGAGCAGATTTAAAATTCAAGATACTATCTCCCTGACTGGGTTGTACTGCCCACAGGTGGTCTGAGACTACAATAACAGAGTAATCGAAAATTCATCACGCGAGAACGTACGTCGTGCAGAAGATCAAAGTTTTTGCACGTCAAGATGATTCTATACCCATGCTTTTTATGGTGTTCATGGTATTGTTTACTCAATAGATGTAGTTCCTAGTAAAGTTCATGTTGTTCAAAATGACTTGAACAAATTACTTTTGTAGAAACATTACTGTAGGATTAAAAATTATACTCATTCATTTCTGCAAACCTTCGTTAACGTGAAAGAACAATGCCAAGTTAGACCATAACCCGAACTTTATTCGTTTCCATTTGGTAAAACTCTATGATTTTGATTTAGCTTTAATTAAGAGAAATTGAGCTTACTTATATATGTTTTGTATGAGCATTGCCTTAAAAATGACCGCCCATCGATTGTGAGGTTATAGATAACAACTGACAGCGATGAACGTTCCGATTTTAGTGAAATGAAAATTTTCCAATGAATCTTTATTTGAAAAAGCATACAAAACTAAATATTGGAAACTCTACATAACATTGGAGTGCATCTCATTTACTCACGGGAATAAAATTACGCCTTGTATGTAAATGACTGGGTTGAAACAAGATGTGTGACCAAATTCCGCTGATCCTACGATGAGACACGAAGTCTTCTGCATGTCAAAATTTGGAAAAGTATTCCGCATTATTTTTTTGTCATCGAAATCCAAATAAGTCATCGTGTAGAGCTTGCTATGAGGAGAAAATTCCAGGACTCAAAATTTCTTAATCCAAGGATTGTTCTGCTGTTTCACACTTTATTTGCATGTGTATGTTCCAGCTTGTTCATTTTCGAATGTGAATCCTAAATTTTACCTTTCAAATTGAACGAAGAAGCAGCTATGCTTTTAATTTTCTACTCTTATTTTAGGATTCACACAAGAAAATGTCGACAGTAGACTAACAAAAGTTAAATTTAAGTGTTAAATTATTCCGATAACGTAACTAGTTTCAACAGACTTAGTATACGAAATTAGAATCACACTGCAGGTCATGCTTTGGATGGAAACATTAGAACTCAGAGAAGTTGATTTTCGCTGATTCCTTTATTGCTGTCGTCTTGCTGAAAAATTCGTCAAATCTTTCTTAAGCTTTACAACCATTCAATTTACAACATTTAATACATTCCAGAAACATTGTTTTTAGTATGGTGATATGTACTACAACACAGCTACAATATTCTGTTTTCAAGGAGATAATATTCCATCCTCCACACATGACCCAGAATGAAGTGGACAAGCATTTGTTTATAGTTGCAGGTGTTGTTTGTGCCAGTGATTCAGGGCGTGAAATATACAACCACTTCAAATAGGGTTTTAATTTTAGGTGTCTCGTAAATAATAGAACAAGACTGATATAGGTTAGATACGACAATAAATACTCATCATCGAAGTTTGAGTTGGTGTTGGTTTGATAACAACATGATTTTTGGTCCTAATGAAAGAACACTTTATTTCATGACAAAGACAGTTGAGACTGTGTGCTGTTTTACGAAGGTTAGGAAACTCGAACACCTGACTATGAATTTGGTTGCTAATACCATTGTATGAATCTTTATAGCTAATTGAGACATGAACTTTGAAAACTGGTGTAGCCATTATAGTTATTACACTGACTATGAATATGGTTGCTCATACCATTGCATGAATCTTTATAGCTAATTGAAACATGAACTTTGAAAACTGGCGTAGCCATTATAGCTATTACACTGACTATGAATATGGTTGCTCATACCATTGCATGAATCTGTAAATCTAATTGAGACATGAACTTTGAAAATTAGAGTAACCTTTATAGCTGTTGTGGCATGCATGTTGCAAAAGTATGTTTTGAATAACAGCATGAAGTAGATAGTTGCCTAAAGCAACTACCCAGGCCAGCGTTATCGTTATCGTCTTCAAAGTTATTCAGACTATTTGTTGATAGTCCCCATTATGGAACATTATTTCTAGTAAGGAAATGGGGTTCCCTTTAATAAAATTATCCCTTTATACGAATCTGTTGTCTTGGATGCCGTAGTTTTTCATTTGTGCTAGATGGCTTGTTCTAACCGTGGAACCAAAGTAACGTCCTCATATGGGAAGAGGTAGTTAACTTGCATGACGTGTTGCAGCTTTGTATTTGGAAAAAAGTTTGTGCCTGTTCTCATAGTGGTGCATGTAAATATTTTCAAATGATATCCATGCGTATCAATTGACAACCTCAGTGAACTAATGCTCCTAAATTTGTGCTTAAATTCTCATAAAAAGGATACCTAAAATTTGTTGAGGATGTTAAGCCCGTTCATGAATAATGCAAGTTGAATTCATCTGGCAAGGAAGAATAAACGAGATCAATAGCATGCTTATTAAAAAAATCGTAATTTGCTAATTAATCTTTGCATTATACTACTGATTGGTCGATTTATTAGGAATCTCATACGTAAGATGAAAAGAACAACTAACGTGAAAGGGAACATTTTCAAAAACAAATGTCTCAGAATGCAAAGGTCACATCTTCAGCGCTGAAATAGATAAAAGTAAAATTTAAAATAGACCGATAATAAAACAGGGAAACACACATTTGTCTCTACAGCATAAAACCTATTCCCTATATGAAAGAAAGAACAATAAAGAACTTATAGTTTGCATGACTAGTATTTAAATACAGTTTCAAAAAGTTAACAGATAGGCCTGATCTGACTTGCTTTGTTTTTTGTATTTACCACATTCAAAAGAGTAATTTTCAGTGATGCTTACTGTTGGGCAAACGCGATGCAATAACGGTCCACTTCATTGATACCTGACGAAAAAACCTTCCAGAATAAATTAGTCATTGGAGTTAGATGGTCCCATGATTTGTCAACAGCCAGTAAATACAATCAGCCAGTCTTATACGAGTATTTTTCCAGTCGTCTCGAACCCATCTTGAATAGCTGGTGAAGGATCAATTATGCCCTTGTGCACAACGTATAGAAGCTTAATGTCAACTCAAACATTTTGATGTACCCATTGACCACCTGCATCAATTTGCATTAGTTATGATAACTTTCTGAATGCTTCATATGCCTCTGGCTTTGTTAACTATATCGAAACTTATATTTGTATTATACGACAAATTTGAGTTACTTGCTAAAGGTGACCTAGCAACTCGTGCATCCGAGTAGAAGTGAAAGGAGAAATTTTGGTCAGCGTGTACGGCAACCTCGGTCACAGGTTGTCTCGGAATTTGGTTTGAATAGCGTAGGGTTCATATTCTATTAAGTTTCCATGTTTCATTTGATAGAAATATCGGGGACATT
Organism: Trinorchestia longiramus; assembly: GCA_006783055.1. Taxonomy (NCBI): domain Eukaryota; kingdom Metazoa; phylum Arthropoda; class Malacostraca; order Amphipoda; family Talitridae; genus Trinorchestia; species Trinorchestia longiramus. The sequence continues at coordinate 15,814 of VCRD01004470.1, forward strand.
AATATAGGAACGATAGAAAATACGAACTAAGCTCAGAGCTGAAGCTCCGACAAAACAGCGTAGCAATCGTTGAGATCATTTTCGACCTCACGTGCGCTTGCTTTTGTACCAAATTTCTGATCCACTTTGTAAATATTGCTGAATTTTACTTCACCTCTTAGGCAGATACAAAGTTCTGTGCCAGCCGTTCTTGTGGTTATAAGAGGTTTACTAGAACCTCTTAAAAGAGGTTTCTTATAAGAGGTACTGGAACAAAGCTTGAAAGCTTCTCTGTGACTAGTTTCTGTTCATCATGATCAGAGTTGCACTTTCTAACTTAATGTTTGATTTCCTCGAACAAACCAGACGACACGCTCAAACGTACAGCATATGGTGGCTTTCTGTTATCGTTGGTTTGGGCTGTTCGACTGCCAAATGTATGATACACGTTCATGATGTTGACCTGACAGAGAGCAGTTTATGCTTGTATGAGCTGTTTGCGTAACCCTGCAGGATGATGCGCGGTGGCCCCTCCTATGACGACGGTTACATCACCAGGAAGATGGCATCGCTCGCAGGGCCCACCTTCGCGCCCCCGGGGGGTTACGGCAGAGTCCCCATCGGCGGCTACGGCGCTCCTGTGAGTATCAGCTGATTTGTGTGGCCTGGTTTTTTGTATCTTCTATGAATGGCACAAAGTAAATGTTTTTCCTAGCTGGAGGTGGTGCCTCGTTTTATACCAGCGACAGAGACGCTCTTGTGTGTTTCCCTAATTGGCACGGGGAACGGAAAGTTCATGGTGGAACAATTTAATGAGACTTTTTTACCATAAATGTTGGAAATCAGAACCTACACATGAACGTTTCATGATCAGTTTATTCATTGCAATTGCTGTTGAAGTTAGTTGAATGCAACGGAAGTGAAGTAAGAGGTTTTAGTCCGTACACCAATCTTTTGTGTTGCTGATGATAGGAATGGAAATTTCAAATTAAGCTCATCGGCACAAACAGTGAAGAGCAGAAGAGGTCCAATAGATTAGAAGAAAATTTAAAATATTTTACACAGTTTGAGTGACAAATACAGGTGAGACAAATGCACTTATCACAAGTGCAGGAATTACATAGTGCACTGTAATAAAACGTGCACACCAAAATCCTAAAACCAATGACGTTTTCTGATTCAATTTACAAAATTAATCTTGCGTAAGAAATGTACAAGTTTACATTCATACTCTTTGTACAACATTTTATTATATATTTCTATTACTCAGTGAATTGTTAGACAGATCTTACTTTTTACAAATAATTTCAAGCATTTAGACCATGTGAAGAGAAAAGTTATGACACAAGTAATGGCTCAACTTTCTTTCTACCATTGTCGCAAGACCAGAACGTGGGTTATTATTACTCCTATAAAATTTCGTACGACACATTTTTCACTTTTTACACTACTTTTACTGACAAAATTCTTAAAACCATACCCTCAGGCCTAAAAGTGACACTATTTACTTGACTGCAACATTTCTCGACATTTTGAAAGTAGCTACTCCATTCCAAGTGTAAATGTAAAAACACACAAGTTGACAAGTAGGACTGTAATAATGGTTTACATCACTTTTTTTGTTTTTTAAATTCATATTTGTATCGCTCTTATAATCTTACTTGTGCTCTGGTAGCCCATTCGTAGGTTATCTATTTTCATTGCCATGCAGACGTACATAAAACACTTTCTAAATTATGTGCTCACTAAGTGAACAGACGAAGTTTGAAAACCTATATTTTGTTCAAGGTTCACAGTATGACAATCCACTCATTTTTTGCAGGACCCTATGGCCTACGACTACTCAATGGTCAGTTAAATAACAAGAATTGATTTTAATCATGGCATTGAAGCCATCTAATTTCTCTCTCTCACGCAAAAATTTCGTGTAATGTTGTCAACTTTGCCAGCTTTTGTGAAGCGTCAACTAGAGTCCATGTTCCACCTTGTGCCTAGTTTTCTCGGCCGTGTGCTAGCAGTCCTGAGTTCCCAGGAGCTGCTGCTGCTTCGCTGGGAGAGCCTTAAACTTCTATTTCAAACATATTGTGCATGCTTGTCTTGGCATTTCGTCTGCGTGTGTTCACGTGAATCTTGTCACCTAACAACTCGAACACGAAAACTAAACACCTAAACAATAAATTTTTTATACAAGAAATACTTGCTGAAAGGTTTGCAGGAGTTGATTTGTTTTAATTTATTTATAAGTGAAAGATATTATGGGATGCTCGAATACAATGACACTTTTTCTACAAGTATGCAATATATGCTATATTCGATCGAGATAAAAAATATTGTAGTAAAGTAGTTAATTAGAAATGAAAGAAACTTTGTTACAGTTGCCATAATTGTATATTATGTTTGTTGTGTGGTTGTAACAAAAATAAACATTGAAACATAAAAATGCCGTTGTTGCGGCTCCTAATACAAGGCATAAATACTTTAGTAAGTTTACTTTTCTTTAACATTTTTTACTACGTATCCACATCTCACAAAGTCACTTGTAACTAAAAAACAACTAAAAATATAAAATAAACCTAGAAAGAACTAATAAAATGAACCCAGTGAGCATATGACAGAACAGGGCATATTTCTATCTGTCTTAGAAGCTGTCGCATTTTTCGATAAATCTGCCAACCAGGTCTGGTTTGCGCCCCGGTATGCCATAAAATTCCAAGGGCTTCGTACAATGGTTTGCACGTGTACACGCGTTGCAAAAATTAGCTCTCATTAACTCAGCCTCAAGTACGAGTATGTCGATGAGTAAACATGCACTTAAAATTCCTCATCTCATCTGCTGTTCTAATTTTTCGCTATTTTTTCAAGTAAATACTTAAAATCACTCATGTAACTTTGGTTGGTTTATTTAAATTGTTGTACTTCTAAGATAAGGCTTACAATCTTAGGAATTATTGAGTCAGTTGGTTTGTGAATGCCTTCAAGCCTCATTCAGCTGTAGGAACAAGCTGCTCACCAGACATACCATGTTCCCTCAGCGATAAGTTGGCTGCTGCCGCCGACAGCCGCTTATTTTAGGGGAACTTAGCTCATCTTGAAGTTATTTCTGAGCAGCTATTATGGTGGGTGAGTGGGCGTCAGACTCACTTTTTCAGCAATTGAAATTATTTACTAATTATTCTCATGAGAAAGTATCGAAACGTAATTTCTTTCTGAAATAAAATTCATTTTGATATCAGTGATCATGTAATGAAAAATCAGTTGAATAAATGAATTTTTAACGTTGCCGTAGATATCTCTTAGTTATTTAATTATTACGGACACACGTGAATGAGACTTTAACCCTAGTTTATAAGCCACCTGCTGTCTATTTTTGTTCATTAAAACTTTGACTAAATTGGCAATTAAACATAAATATTCAAGGAAAATTGAATTGATTTAAGCATTGTCTTCCTAAACTTAACTTCTCGATATACTCATGGCGAAGTCTGCTCATTCCAGTACATCAGACCTGCACACCATAGCGAGACACTTTTGCTGACTAAAACTTTGATCTACCTGTACACTATCTTCGAAAGAGTTCTTGCCTTACCTATAATTTAAACAATGTAAAACAGAGCCATGACGTTGTAAAACAGAACTTTTCTAAACCGGTAAACACAATAAAATATCAACCATCTCCACGTTACATCAATTTGTTTGGTCACAAAATATTTGAAATACTTTCAACAAAATTTTTGACTGAAGAATCCCAAAATGCATTTGAACACATTTTTCATCAGTGAAATAAATAATAAAATTTGTGCTGCATTGTCTCAAGTTTTGATAATAAATTAAATATTACTTGCTCATGGAACACGAATATAAAAATTAAGCTGTTAATCGGTGTCTTGCGAGCTAACGATGTACCTAATAGAGCAAGGATGTAGAATTGCGCGAGTCTGGCGCTGGTATCTTTGTACGGCACCTGAACCTCAATGCTGAGTGAACTGTGGAGTCTCTAGCTCGTGCAATACCTCCTCTAACTTTAGCAAACATGTAGGAAAACTCCAGCGTCTAAAAGTAAGAATACACTTCATGTACACGTAAAAAGCTGATCCTATATAATGTTGTAGCAAAGAATCATGTTGATACATTGGGAACCTTAGCTTTGGGATAGCAAAGTAGTACGTATTTACAAAATGCAGACAAAACTTACAAAGATTCAAGTGCTGTTTAGGACACATTTTTTGGCTCTCATGCCCATAAGATCTAGAGGTTTGATGGAGAAGCACCTTTTGACGAATACCTGAATACCTCCGAATCTTCATGGCAATGATCATCATGTTTATTTATTAAATTTTATTCTAATGGCGATGGTAAAAATTGAGATTATCAATAAAGTTGAATCGATAAGTCCAATGATTGAGCAGGTTGGTGACTGTTAGGGATTTTTGAACGGAAAAATTCAGGTTGGTGGAGAAGCGAGACTGTGAAGTAAATTTTGGCATTGATGCTACCAAATGAAGGGCTCAATGATGAAAAGAATACACCACAACTTGGAAGAAACCGCCAACACATAGAAAAAAATAATGAATTTGTTACAAAATAATGTAACAAATTCAGCGTTTAAAGACACTTTTTTCCTAGCTTCTGCAATGCATAAATTAAATAAGAAGATGGTAGATTCAAACACCGAGTTCGGAAAAAATGCAAATATTTACATATGCTGAAATTTTATGGAGTTTAATTGTAACAAAATCAAACTATTGAAAATTTCTGGCACAAGACATGGTTTGCTAAGTGAGAGTCATCAATTTATAGTGATTGTTCTTTCACTCATGTGCCTGAGAAAACCGAACTTTAGAGCAACGGAAATTTTTTTTGGGGATACGTTTGATCGCACAGGTGCGAAAGATTACTTAATTATTAAACTCTAGCGTGTTATTCTACCGCAAAAGTGTTCAGTGTGTGTAGCAGTCGAATGGAGCTATGAAAGGCCAGTGCAGGGTGCTGCAGAGGGCACTGCTGTCGTCACTGCCCACGCACTGCTCTTTTGAACACCGGCCAACGGATGAGAGACTCAGGCATCGTGGTAACTCAGGCGAATAGCAGGAGGCTGTCGCAAGTGTTGCTTGCGCTGCTCTCTTTCTGTTGCGTCTCCTCCATCTCCTCCTACAACTGCTTGCAATGATTCCAGTTACTCTCCTAACGCATCTATGTTATTGCAAATATGGAGTGGAAGTCTATTTGTGCATGTAACTGTATGCTTCTATGTTAGATAGTGGTCGACGATGTAATATTGAAGCATATGACGGGGATAAAATGGGCCGAGATAAACAAATTTCTCACGGTTCGCCACAGGGACTATTGTGTATTGTACACTCGAAACTAGAGTTTTCAACGGGGAAATACGTTGTATGGTAAGTTGTGAAACCATAGTGATATACAGTATAGAATTCCAATGGATCACTTCTCCTTCCTTCTTTTTTCAAAGTTGCTTCCTTCTTACCTGGCAATTGTCTGTAAATATGAAGTTACGCCATACATGTACTTTTAGTTCATTGACAATCTATATCTTTTTATTTTCATTGTAAATTGTAGTTTAAGGAAGTAAGTAAAACTCTCACTTTAGAGAAAATGTTGCTTCTACAGAGATGGCTAACAAAAAAGTTGTACTCAGTTTGAACAACTTTTACTCTGAGGGCTACGAAGAATAAACAACTGTTACTTTAATGGATTTTCTTAGTGAGTGCAGCAACAAGAGCCATATAGATCTGATCGTAACAGCTAATTCTTTCCCTTATCCATTCCTTTACTTCCGAAGGCATGAGACTTAATTGTGGTGCGATTCTGAACTGCTTTTTAGAATAAATTACTTCACCTTGATGTGTTTTAATGTTTTAAGATTTCTATGTTAACACGCTAAGTGCTGTTGCGTAGCCGATGCAAATCTTTACTTTGTACATACAATCACTATATGGTTTTGAAAAATTACAGAAGTGACCCACCGGTGGGTCATACCGCAATGAATGTGTTAATTGTTAGTTCTGCTCTTATTGCAAGCAGCGTTGGCAAACCGTCATTGTAATAGATCGTGTAGTAATGGGTTGCATACAATGAAAAATGCACTGATACCTCAGTCATGTGACGGCTGATTGTTGCAGTCCATTAAAACTGAGTAGGTCTAATTTATTTCCTTTCTCTCAGGCACTCTCTTGCAGGTCAGGTTATAGAACTAAAGAAATGCAGTTATTATATCATGAGAAGCGTTTAAAAGCTGAAAGTTTAGTTAACGTTGAAATGAGGTTTGACTGATGAATAATTGTCCAGTTGATATTTTTATGGAGATCGACCTTTAATTGTAATATTTTCCATGAAAATCATCATCAATTTATGAAGAAGACAAAGATTTAGAAAAACAACTTCAGGGACTTTGTCCAACTGGTTGTTAATACGATTTTTTGAGGAAGTTAGCATGTTAATCATATTTGAAAACTTTCAGCATTTAAAAAGTAATATGAATAACTTAATTAAAATAGTACGTTCTAACTCAAGCATTGAATATTAACTAAAATTTATTGTTCTAACTTATTCCTTTTTCTACCTGAAACGAAGTGGATTTAGTGTTTACACACCATGTGAAGGATTGTTTATGTTCTTCAGGGAGAAAAACAGATCACACTGATCGCTCTTAATGATAAGTAACAAAGTTCCTACTAGCAAAAAATTTGTATGTAAGTGTTTATGGTTTTATAAACAGTTTATTACAGAACATCGCGTAGAGCTCATTAGGATATCCGGTGCTGCAACGATAAGGCTGTTTATGTGTCAATTCATTTTCGTCATTTGCAGTTGCCTTTCCTTTTTCGCTGCCTCTCTATATCGACACAAATATGGAACTCATCAAGGGTGTCTGCATATCAACACAAATGTGGGACTCATCAAAGGTATCTACATATCAACACCAATGTGGGACTCATCAAAGGTGTCTGCATATCAACAGAAATATGGAACTCATCAAAGGTGTCTGCATATCGACACAAATGTGGAACTCATCAGTGATGTCTAAAGCGAGATGTGCCTCTGCAGTGTACCTGCTCTGTGCCAAGACTTAGAGCCCACCATCACTCTTGTATTGCTCTCGCCTATTAGCTGTATTTTTTCATGGTTTTTCATTACGAATTTGTAAAAAACCGTCCATTATTAATACGTTTTAATTACTCGATTCTCAGTGTTTATTTTTTACTTATTGTTGCATTTTTTATCGGTTTGTACCGATTAAGACTTGATTATTTTTTGTTAGGGGGAAAATTGTTGAACATAATACAATTATTTGCATAACTGGTTAGCATCCTCCAGAAGCGACGCTTGTCTATTTATGGCTTCTAAATTAATTTATCTTTAAAAATTATTCTTTCCACTGATGAATTATCTCAAAAATATCCCTGTCGCAGTTTTTTTGTTGTACATTTCTTTAGCACTGTACACACGCGAAATGTTTCCTACGCATTCTCGCTTAAACCTTACCATATTTCTGTTTCATTTTAAGTTACTTGTTCAGGCAACCCCAGACTGTTGCACTGAGACAATTTTCGACCAGTTTATCTTCAATGTCTTCATTGCTATCCTTTAGGAGATTATGCATCGTAGTTGGTTTGATCTGTTTGTCAATGTTTCGAAAATATCAGTCGCACCTTTCTTGCTACCGATGGACCAAGTTCAGTATTTTGGTGTCAAAAATGAAAATCATGGAAAAGTCTTCAAAGTAAATTCGAAATGTTTTGCAGGTTGTCGAAGTTATTTAAGAATTATATCAAGAGTGTGGTACCAATATTATAGCATAACTAAAACCGTCGTATGATCATGCAATACGTTCTCATTTTTTACCGTTTTGATAAATATGTAAAAAAATCACCAGTACTACAAAACTTATTACGAGAATTTATTATTGATTTCTTCATACAACTTACAAATAAATTTCGTTAGATAAATTATGTTTCACTGATGTTAAAGAATTCTGAAGAATGTGATTCTTTCAAGACTCAGTTAACCATTATGTTATTTGTCTTCCAATTAGTTTGAGTAAGACGGAAGCTAAAATTGAAGCAATGTAATGAGCATAATAGATTTTCAATCATTAAAATAACGTGGTCATTAAATAACTGGACTTTTTTAGCGGCAAGGAAGGCATACATAGGAAAAATCTGTGGTTAACTTGCAATAAAACCTTTTCGTGGATCGTTGTATTTAATTTTTATGGAAAGAAACTTTGAGAATTGACATTTAAGGTAGAATGTCTTATTAGAAAGAGCCTAATGTTTATATAATGTACAGAAAGTTACAAAACCAGCAAATATATAAAAATCAAGTGTTTTAGAAGTTCTGTGACACGCTGAGGGCTAAACTATCCCCTAGAACCATGTATAAGAATATAACGTTTTTCCTACGATTTTCATTCAGCAAAATGACTCATGTCAGGATCGAACACAAGCGTATCTCCCTTGAGAAAGTTACGGTGAACGTTACCGGCAACCTGTGTATCTCAGAGTAAAAATCGAAATAATTTTTGGTAATTCCCACAATGATCAGGAGCTCTTGAGCAATTTTTCTCCCAAGACTTGGCAGGAGGACAACTGGGCTGTTTATCTGCGACCTTGTGTGTGTGTGTGTGTGTGTGTGTGTGTACGGGTGCTAGTACGTATTGGTGTGTCTTTACCTTCGCTGCATACACTCCACTATCTCGTGAACATCGATTACTTATGAAGAGGCTACTCGGGATGTCGTTGTTCAAGCTCAGGATATTTTGCCTCTCAGACCCATGATATTAAAGAATTTTATTGTTTTGATTGCAGTTTCATTGAAAATACTCAAAACTATCGTTCATATTTATGTCCGATAATAATGAACTCATTATTATCATTGGTAAGGGTTATGGTTAAATCAAAAATGCTTAATTAAATTACAGTATTGATGACAATATTTTGCGGTATTAACTCTTAGCCGAATATGAAGTATTGGGGTGGTTAATTTTCGTGAAAACTTGCGTCCATCATTTGTGCTGATAAATATTTTTATTATCAACGGCGCTAAAGCTACACTGTCTCACAGAGCTACAGTATCCTTAAGCTGGATAACGGTGGGGTATAAATTGGATCCCTAAAGTGAATCGAAATAGGTATATTGTACCACTAGAAATGACTAAATGCATATTAGCCCCAGAAGGAAAATCTATCTCACTCATTGGTTCAAGATAGCGTGTCGGTGCTCGTACATTGACTGGTACATTGTTCAGGTCTACTGTTATACATAAGCATAAATAAAGTAATAGTGTAGTTTTGTTTGGGTATATTGCATTTAGTATTGGTATATGTTTAGTCAAAATAAAGGTAATCACTATCGGTCATCATAAGTATCTTTAAAAAAGGATGCAGTATTATCCTATGTATGCTATGCATTATTCCAAGACGTGAGCTGCAGTCTATCATCACCACATTGTCCACTGGTGTCTCAATACATTAATTATGTAGAACTCGTAATGAAGCTTACTTATTTGGTTGACGCAGCTAGAAATACGGCATGGGACTTGGGTAAAACAACCGAATAATTATCGAAGTAATTATCCGACCCAAGAATGGGCCAGAAGGTTCGTTCCTATAGCCTCATTCTATTCTATTCTACTTGTATTTCTCTCCTTTTTTTCTCAACATCCCTTTATTGGGATTTACTATTATGATGTTTCATAGTCGCGATCCATTTTCTCAGCATCTAAAAGGAATGATCCATGATCGAAATACTCACAGCCGTGACCCAGTATTTCAACATCTAATCGAAATTATCAATTATCTTAACCTCTTATCGTTATGTTCCATAATCTCAACATCTCATCAAAATTATACATTATCTCAATACCTCTTCATCATTTCCACTATTTCAATATTTAATCGTCGTTTTCCATTATCTCACCATATAATCGAAACTATCCATTATCTCAAAATCCCATCGTCAATTTCTATAATCTCAACATCTAATCTAAAACTATCTATTATCTCAGTGTCTCATCGTAATTTTTTATGATGTCTACATCTCATCTTCGTTTTCCTGTATATCAGTCATATTTTCATGATCCATTGTAGTAGTAACTTATCGTCGTGCTTCTCCATTATATAAACATCACATCATGGTAATCTGCAAAGTTTTTCATTTATTCATCTACTTCTCTAGGCAGAGGGTGCTACATGGTCCCATGGTAAAAAATTTTTCGTATGAATTATGCAATATTTTGTGTTGATAATAGTAGCATTTTCTCTCTCTTGAATTCCTGAACTAGAACAGAAAGGAATTAAGAGTTTGAAGTGACTGCAATAAATAGCTTAGCAATTTAATAGGTCTTCCAAAAGTGAAGTGGAGATCTGCGGGAAAGCGTCAGTCCAAGGCGTTGAGTGGGTCTCGAGTTTTCCATTTTTATGTTGAAATACTGAACGACTTAGAATTTTGCTGCTTCACGATTGCTTGAACTTTCGCTGATGCTGTCATATTAAATTCATCGTTCATTTAGCTGTTGAAAGTTATGGGTATTTGTTTCAGGCTCATTTGCTATTGCGGTCAAGCAGCTTTCTGTTAATATTTGTATTGATGCTAAAACAGAGCACCAGGAATATGGAAGTGATAATTTTCAATTTTGCACAAATTCATTTGAGACCATTTTGTTATTCTCGACAAAAACATAGTTGTTGATGGTATCACATTCACTTGTCACAAAAAAGCTTACCTGTGTTTTCTTAGATGCTTTGATGGCAAGAGCCCAATTCTGAATGCATATTATCCGAAAAATCCCCTCCTCTGAAAAAAGTTATGAGTGGCGTGTTCTAGAGACTTTACGGTGAACTACTCCAATAATATCCTTTTCTCGCACTAGTTGAACAAAATTTTGGTTTTAAGCCCCATACCATTATACCAAAATATTCTATAACATTAAAAAGCAGAATTCCAAGCACAGCTCACACAAATTTTTAAAGATATTTAACAGTGCTAGAATTTTTTCCATGCATTATAATACTGAAAATAGGATACATTTCTTTGTTCATTATGGTATAGCTTAGATTAACTTCATGCCACTGCGTGATACCGTGCGTCATGATTTTCATCTTTTATCCATTCGTTAACTGTTAGTTCATACGACGACCGAAAAGCTCCACTTGAATTCGCTGAAAACATCAGACATCTTTTCATCAGAGAACAACACAACATAATATACCCTCGTGGCCCTCTTACAGCGGCTGAATTATTTCTCACTGTTAGAAAAAAATTTGCATGTCAGAGAATGTGACAGTATTACTTCTGTACGTCCTGATGAGATCATAAAATAGCACGTTCCTCACCGTGCTGGACATGGTATGAGACCGTCATTTTACCAAGATAGAAGTATTAAGCAGCGTCCTTCTTTTATGTATTGATCAATGTATATTACATCATACCTCTATCTGAACAGATCATGAAACTATGATTTTTCTCGTAGTTTTTACGAGAAGAGCAGAATAATACAGTCAGAGTATGTAAGCGTCATTCCTCTATGTTCTGATCAAAACATGAGGCAGCATTATTCCTTTACATAATGATCATGGCATGACCAAGCACCATTCCTTTACATTCTTATCAAGACATGACACAGCATCATTCCTTTACATCCTGATCAAGGCATGCTGCATCATTCCACGATGCATGAGCCGCTGCTCATAGCATGAGACAGTCCCGTGTCAACTCAGTGACAAAGTGGCCCAGCTTTATGATACAATAAAACTGATGTGATCTTATGCGGAATGTTCCTCTAGAATGAGTTTCTGTGCACATCACTGCATGACTGCTGTTTTACGACACTCGCAACCCTAAGAAGTTCTTAACAAATTGAGGAGAAAGAATGATACTTTCAACAAAAGAAATTTATTTGAGTACTTTCAATTAGTAATCTAGAACATCTAGATTCTGGCGTCCTTCCCATGAGATTAGTAGATAAGAACCATGGTCTTAGAACTGCAATCGAGATCGGGTACAGTATGGTATGAAAAATTGGCATTTATAAATGTGAATTGGCCTGAATAAACATTTAAATTTATTTTATCTATATCTGCAGAGTGCAGGTCAAACAAAGCCTGTTTAGCAGCAAATCCGTTGTAATGATCTAAAAGTTTTGCTGCTCTTCAACTCGGTCTTCGAATTTTTTAAGGAGTCCTAAAATAGTGTTACCGGGAAAATTTCCTGTTAACTGGTAGTATATTAAAGATATTTTTGAAACCATTTCTCGTTCCCATGTATATGCCAGAATTCGGAATAATGCTAATTTTATGCGTAATGTTTTCTATGCATGCAGAAATGGGAAAACACTAGTTTTCTCTGACTTGTATGTCTAACTATATTACCTAATATATGTCTTGATTTTATTTACTGGTAACGAGATGATGTTATAATGTAAAAATATTAACTGCGCTAAACATAAAAATATATGAATTATTAGTAGCTCTGTGGACCTAATTATTATAATGTTCATTCAAATAATTGTCTACATGCAAAGGTGCATAGGTTAACTGATGCAATCCTCGGTGTCTCCTTGTGGGAGATTTTTCTTCGTATTTGGCCCAAAATAAATACTCCTTCAGTTATATGAATACAACACTTAATAAATAAGGATAATTTCTCGTGCAAGCAACGAATACATTTCAACGTACCTCAATCAAATGAATCTAGGGTTTGAAAACAATGATAAATTCTCTTAAAAATAAACAATATATGTATATCAACCTACCAGGATGGTGCCAAAGTAATATTCGATTTCAAGGTTTATTTTTAAATGCAAAGCTCATTCCTGTGAAAATATTTGTTTGTTGACATAACCTCCTTTGCTTCCTAAAACATCATTCCATCTGTCAACAAGCTTACAAATTTCGCTCATACAATATTCCATAGGTTGTGAAGCAAACTACGAATCACAAGCATTTGCAACCTTTTCTCTTGATGTTAACCTTTCGGGTCATAACCATCTAAAGTTTAGTAGTTTCCAAAATAGCCAATAAGTTCAGGAGAAGCAAGATCATATGGAAATGGTGGATACAGCAAAATTTCTCAACCAAGCTCTTTAAAGAGATTTTTGAATACCCGAGCTGGGTGAGGCTGAGCATTATAGTGATCGATGATGAAACCCTTTGTGTTCACTCAGAAGACTCGCTTTTGGCTCAAAGCTGTTTGCAAACGACAAAGTTGATCACAATAAACATAAACATTCATAGTTTAATTGCCTTTTAAAAGTTTAAAATAGATAATTTTTTCGATATTTTTACATTGCAACGTGCACTCGAAATGATCTTTGGATGAAATTCTCTTCTTGGTTATTGAACTGATCTTTCTTCTCGATTGATAAACGACTGGCGGTGTATAATGTTATGGTAATGATTAACTTTAAATGCATCACATATAACAAGCTTACCTAGAAATAGCGCCAAAACAACTTCGACAAGCAACATGCTGTTGCAGATTCTCTTGCCATAGTGCAGGCAAGACCTTTTTCCTACTACTGAAGCCTCTCCAATTTTTTTTCAGTTGGCGCAGCATTGTTGTATGGTTTACGTTAAATTGTTCTGCTAGTTGCGAAGAAATAATGGTGTATTATTTGAGACAACAGCTTTCAATCTTAATTTTTTTGGGGAGACGACCTTCTTTTGGTTCGTCTTTTAAACTGACATTTAAACTTCGGAAATGGAAAATATCTCACAAGTGCTTTCATTCACTGCATCATTTCCATAAGCGCTACGAATAGATTTCACTGTTAAGCTTGCATTAGCACCTTTATGAAACTTATGGAGTGAATGTGTTTAATGTGATCTTTCAATGGGATAAAAATGTTGCGGAAGATAAAGAAATTTTTTATAATCTGAAATTAAAGGTATAAATTACTTAGTTTAACTTTACTAAACTATAAGGAGAGACAATAATTCAATAACCACTCCCTAAAACTGTCATCATAAATATTGAACATTACTTTTACAACAACCTGATAGTTCGCTATCGCTGCATGTACGTGTCATGTGGGATGTATACTGTCTAGAATTGCACACGCTGTGACGGTCGCCCGTGTGAAGTGCCCCAGAGGCAGAGTTGGCAGACGCTGCGTAGTGAGTGAGACAGAGAGGAGAGGGAGGAAGGCTCGACGTATCGAGTGTCACTTACCCGCAGGGTGCAGCCGTATTAAGTGCCAGCCTCGACCGCCGCTTTACTACCCGCCTCTCATTGACTGACGACCGCTAGGCACGAGGGCGTAGTGTCCGTACTGTGCTAGCTCTGAATCGTATCGCTAACCGTCCATAAACCGTGCAGTTCACCGTCCATGAGCCGCACCGCCACCCGTCGATGAGCCGTCCCGTTAACCGTCCTTAACGAGCGCGCCGGGTTACCTTACATGATAGGACCATTAGCTTACAGCTGCACATAAAAGTTAAAAAATAACTCCTACAGTAGCGCCGAGTTGGCATAAGAAGAATCAATAATAAAATTTTATACTACACTGTCGTACTGACTATACACAAATCTTGATAACACTTGTGTACCCAGCCTTCAAAAATGACGGCAGGGATTTTGTGATAATACCCGTGCCATCAAAAATGAGGACAAATACTGTTGGAAAGATAGTAAATAAAATTACATATAAGAACGCAATGCAATATATTTAGTTATATATATATATTTACAAAGGACAAACGTTTTAATTGAGTATTTATTTAATCCCAACATTCCTAGTGAAAACTAAGACACTTAGTTTTCTACTGCTGCAATTGACTCTGCAATTCGTGTCATATTCTGGTACAATGTACCCGAATCATAGGGCAATACCCCGCCGAACTCGGTATCCACGATACGGACTCGAGTATATAAGGCTCTGGATCTCTCTAATTTTTTTGAAAGTGACACGAAACATAAATAAATAAATAAACAAATAAATATTTATGTAAATAAATAAATAAATATATAAACACACGACGGTCATTCCTACCATTATATTAGATTAAAGTACCTCGCTAGTTGTTCAAACAGAGATAAGAATTTGTTGCTTAATTTTTGCCGTTACATTCAGAAAGTACAATTCTTTTATTCGCATAGAGTGACACGACAACAAGCCGAACATCTACTAAAATGCCTAATTTCTATATAATTATGCCCAATTTTCCAGTGTAATTTATTCCTCTCTACGGTGTTCAAAATCTGCATAATCGATGCTCTTCTCATGTGCTTAGTTTATCTATGTATTTATTGTAGGAAATAACTATAGATAGTAAACAAGGCTTTTCACTTGATGCAAGCATCAATGAGATGAAAGCACTTATGGGACCCGTAAATTCTTATTTAGCGGAAAAAATGTACCCACATTTCAGCTATATTATTATTTGAGTTATCATTAGTCATTTATCATGAACTTTTTTTCAACAGGAGCTCTGGTGGAGCCTATTTTATTTTGCATTTTGTAAGCTCTAACATTGACCGATCTTTCGACCTTATACTCAATAACAAGCAGCTTTTGTGAAGGATACGTGCTTTTCATTCATTTCTAGTAACACAAATCATAGGGCAGCTTACAAGATCAGCTCTTAGTGCTTGCTCGTAACAACTTCATTCACGGCAAACTCTTACAGAAGAAAGTTTGGGAGAACCATTAGACTTTCTTCGCTGATCTTCACTGATCTCAACTTCTTTGGCAATCTCTCGTACGGTCAAACGACGATATCACATTATCAGATTTCCCACCTTCTCAACAACAGCTGCGTTAAGAGCTTCCCAGAACGCTGATCGCTCTCCACCGATGTGCGGCCACTTTTATGTCGATTGAACCATTCCTTAACACGTTGCCTGCGATTGCCTAGCTGGTGCAAATCTTTACTTTGTACACACAGTCACTAGAAAGCCTTGAAAAAATTATAGAACCTAACCTGAGCGACCCACCGGCGGGTCGTATCGCACTCAACGTGTTAATTTGTTTACCTCCATAGCATCGTCTCCAAACACCTGTTGAATCGTACAAATTGTCGCGCTTTGAGAATCACCATGCTTTTGACAAAATTTGGAGCAGTATTTTGCTCAACTCGTTCAGTCATTTTAAGAAAAATAAAAATCCGACGAACACATAACAAGACCTCCCTCGAAGGTCAGCAGACAACGCCTGGCATACTGGAACGCCTTGGAAAAATTAAAAAATGTTCATTAAAAGATTTTTTTATAAAAACTACCAATACATTCTAATGACTATATAATTTCAATTTCCCCAAAATCCTGAAACTTCTTTCGGAGGGAATGGGTTAAACTTTCTGCTTCCATTATGGACAGTGAGGTCGCTTCAGCGGCTCTACAGTGCACGAGCAAATACAGGGCTGATATTTTTTCGACAGATCTCGTATACACTTTCCTAGACATCAATGACGAACCAGCAACTATTCTGGTCTCTGAATAAAGCTTTAACGTTTGCTGTGTACACAAACAAAGTGTGATTGTAAATATTCTAATTTGCATTTGCTAGCCATGCCATCCTCGGTCCTGTTCTTAGCTCATTCCATACTTTTTCATATTTTTGTTCTACCTAAACCGCAAACCACAGTGAAGCTTTACTCTTCCGAGCTTCGACAGTTAATTCTTTTCCTATAAGAATCGGTTGTTCAATTCTTTTGCAATACTCAGAACACACGCACACAAAGGTACATGTAATCTCCGTCTTTAATACTCTTTCAACTTCTACATTACACACGGCACTAAATTCTTGAGCACCTCAGAAATTATGTTCGTTAAGAATGGATAACGAAAAATGATACGAGAACGTTAATTTCGAGATATTTTTGCAAGTGAAACGAATAGAAATTTAGAGTTTTCCGCTTAAAGGCATACATATGACGTATAAGAAAATATCATGTAGGGTTTGACTAAACCATCAAAGAACATACCATATGAGGGCATTTCTCAGGGACAAGGACAGTACACCGTAAGTCGACTGCCTGGACGAACGATAGAGCGCTGGATTCTACCGACACCGCGATCCCGAGTTCAGTTCTTGGGGGACTACCAGGCGTCCAGCCCTCACTGTCCATTTCCTAAACATCTGCAAATGAAGCGGGACAGGAAAGTTCCTCCTGAAGCCTTGATTCCCTCCATAAGACTCCTGCCGCCCCCCACGGTCGATGGGCGTTATCTGTCGGTATGCAGCCGTGCATGCGACACTCCCTGTACTACCATGTGGTTGGTCCACCTAACGATGAGTGCGGTACTAACTTAGACAATTTAGCCCTGGTTGCCATAAAACAAATCCGACCATTTAATATTCCCAGGAATTTATTATGCTTGTTCTAAACCAAAATTACTATCAAAGAACACTTCGTGGACGTTGTGATTTGAGCAGGCTACCTTTTTCACTATACTGACTACTCTTTTTCACTTGATCGACACCTCACGAAATGTAAAATAGTTGGTTCCTTTCATTGTTGTAAAAATTCACTGAGCACATGAACTTCTTCATATACTGTACTTCCGATGCATGGCTGCTTTTTGCTGAAGAAAACGCTTATCGTTATTTGTTTTTTTCTGAGTTTAAATAAAGGTGGTATTTGAATCATTCATGTAAAAATATCTCTCGTCTGAATTTTTCTACCACTCCGGAGGAGTCACAACAATAATATAAGCTGAAGAAACTTAAGGAGATGCTGTGCATTGATTAAAACTTTTATCCCCCGCGGCCGGAACTCATGAACGTCAGTAAAATTCACAATGAGTGCTTTTCATTTTACAAGGATTTCACCAGCATACTCATCTGGATTTATAGATTAGAAATATAAGAAGCCTACGCTACCATCAACATGCACATCAGAGCTGAAAATTGTTACACACTTTAATTCTGAGTTTTGATGCTGACCTGCGAACATTTCTGGGACACACCAACACAAGATTTTGCATTTTTTATTCCGTGTTAGCCAAGTTTGAATCAACAGACTTACTGAGAAAAAATTCTGTGATCACGTGTATTCAATTTAGCCGTCTAAATATCTTGTCATAATTCAGGGTACACATTGACATGTATGAACACATGTTACGAGCATCAGGACACGCTTAAAATTCTGGAAACTTTCTCTCTGTACTCAGAACCGAATTTGTTCAAGGCATCAAAAACCATTGGGAATCAAAAAGGTTTTGTTATTTATGTTTGCAATTACAAATTTTATGTAAATTTGGACGATGGAATCATAATTATACTTTATTAATGCTCTGGTAGAAGCGTAGAACTTTACATTCGAAATGGGACACCTTCATTTTGATACTGATGAAATTCGGCTTGGTGAGAGGCACAAAACCTGAGAATTTCATTTAAAGAAGTCGAGGCAGAGGCGATTGCCAGACAGTGCACCACCACAGATTACCACAGTCCTCATAATTATTATATTGAAGAAAATATTTCGTTCCACTTCATCTTTTATTATATACTAAACAATAACCTTGACATTAGTATCTTGTGAGTAACGATAGAGATCCCAGGTAAAATATTCATTACAATAAGGAGAAGTGTGGTCTCGTTGTGCTCTGTGGCTGCAGGCGTTATTTAGTTTTACGGAAGAAACTTCGTTTAAGTTTGTTTTCTTTACAATTAGACCCTACGTGAAGAAGATGTAACACATTTAGCATTAAATAGCGCTGCAGTTTTGTCTTTGAATGATTTTCATACCATTGAGAGCATGAAGGCCTCCGGGTTTACGAATGTTAAGAAGCATGCAGTTCTTGAGTGATACAAGAGATACCAGATCATGCCTACGGGATTGTTCTATGTTCCTGCTCCACATTTACTATCATTTTCTATACTAGCAAAATACGATAGTTCACACGCAAACTAACAATCCAATTAACTCATGATAACGATAAGCCACACGGTGCAATTTATCAAAATAAAAAGTAATCATGGGTAACAATTTGTGTTAGAATACTCCTTGCAGAGGATTACCTCGTACTAGTTTCGAGTTTCGAACATCAATTGGAAAATGGAAACTTTCATTACATTCATTGTCAGAAACACTAAATACTAAAATAACTTTATTGCTTCATTAACATTTACACACTGCATCTTATATGATCATCCCTGTACGGGTATAATACGTCACATGGATTCATTGGGTTCCAAACTGCTCCTAAGATGAAATTGAAATTTATTTTGATTTACTTTGTGTTGACACACTGTTGTAGCTCTTCCTGCTCAACTGGAAAAAGTAACAAAAACAATTATGAAAAGTAGTAGATTATGCTATATTCCCTCTGGGCGGAAAGAAAAACAAGTTTAGAAATTTAAATCATATGGTATACTTTCAATTATATATATTATATATGAAAAAATACAAGAAGCAATGATAGAGAACGAATTTCACGAATATTTTCCGGTACATTAAAGCTGGAATGTTTTTCCGACTGTACAGCAGCTGTCTTCGACCAGAAAGTGAAATTTATTCTTTTATTTAATGAAAACTGTTCTCTTACTGAAGTTTTTGTTCGAGGAGCTAATTAGTTTGATTAGTTTTTATTCATTGTTCTAATCACAGAATAAAGGAAATTATGAAATATTGAGGATACAACGTTGTAAAGCGATCAAAATAAATATTATGACTAGCAAATACAAATCAATTAATTACTCTCTCGCATTACCCTGAAGAAAATATTCAATATTATCAAGGGTCTTCTGGTAAATACATGGATTACTTAGAAATGGTTGTAAATTCGTGCTGACTTAACTATTACCTATTGAAATCGTTCTAATGTGAACATTCATGTGTTTTCTACTTAGTTGTGTTTATTGTGTCTAAGGTTGATATCTTCGTCTACTGAAGTTACTAGGCTGCATTATTCAGTACATCAATTTCTTTTTATCGTGGTTGTCAGTCTGGAGTTTCTTTTATTTGTGCTATCGTCAAGTGTCGACTGCAGGACTGTTGTTTTTCGATTGTTCATTGTACACTGGCAGGGGAGGGGAATGGCTTTTTCTGTTGGCTGCATTCGTAAAATTTTCTCCTCGAATATTGCAGTTGTTGTCCAAAATGTTGTTGATGTTATTTTCATTAAAGTAATCATTCACCAATTCAAACACAAAAAAGTGATAGTGGCTGTCTTTTTGAACTAATAATTTAGGTATCATTGATCTGCACCTCTGTTAGTAATGGGATATACTTTTATGTGCTAGAAACAGCCTATTTCGCGTCACCAAAGTGTGAAAGAGAATTACAGCTTTGGTTTGAATATTTCTCCAACATCTCCAAACTGGTTATGGATATTTCGGAAAAATGTCCATCGTAATTGTACCCTGAGATGCACACCCTCATTAGGACTCGTGCGTTGTGGAATTTCATGGTCAAACCGCGAGAAAAGAACTTCTTCAGTGTGCTATACTCGCATGTCCCCTCTGTGTGTATGTGTGTTTGTGTGACTGAAATGCTTGAAGTGATTAAGGTGTGTACACATGGCTGAAATATCTATGTATAATTGAGTTGCATGTGCGTGATTTATACCTTTACGTTAGACAGCATGGAACTTCAGTAGCAACCCAAGAATGGACCAAACGGCTCGTTCCTGTTGACATATTTTATTCTATTCTGTTCTATGTGGCAGGATGAAGACGATGATTGTTCGAGAACCAGAAGTGTGTCGCCACCCCCTGTGGTCAGGGGGGCCTCAAATTATGTGACCCCCGCTCGTACGCGGCTCATCCTGAACCGGTCCCTGCTGAATCCAACTCCTCCTCCTCCTCCCCACAGGGTACTGAGTCTGCCTCACCTCCTGTGTTGTCCACTGACTTCACTTACTAGCTACTTTGAGACTAGAGAGGCGATGACTTCTAAATATTTATTTGTCCCGATTGCTGATCGGCTAACTTGAAAGTTTCGGCGTCAACAGACTGACGACTTACCGACCATTTATTCTGAATCGCTTGGATCAATTATGTCAGAAGCCTGAAGAGATTCCTTTGCTATTTTCAAACAGTTTAAACACTTCATAAAAAATAGTTTATTTTCAAAATTATTTTCAGTGTCTAAAATTATGTTGATGAGGTTATATGAATTCTTCTTTACAAAAAACTCGTGTAAATGCTATAAATGGTTTGACTGACTATCAATTTTTCTACAACTCTAGACGGAAAAAAAATTAAGTTTTAGAACTTAAGGTGACCATTTTCTTCCTTTTTAACTTTGACTATTTTTTTATCAATGAGAAAGTGGCCATTCCTTTTTATTTTATTTTATTTTACATCTCATGACAGGAGTAAGTGTTTGTTTTTGTAGCACGACTCTGTCTTTATGACTCAGACTCAGGTATTCTCAATACGAGGAAGTAATTTTTTTGAAGCTTCCATGGAAGCAATCTTTTGAAATTTTCATACAGACTTCTAACCAAGTAACCCAAACGTAATGCCTTTACCAATGTATTGTCTTTGTTCAATGTCTCTCCTTTTATTCCTTTGTTTCCTCTTACAATTTTTTTCGATTCTCTTGACAGCATATTTTGGTCACATCGATAATTTATTTTGTTTCTTCAATGCTTCTACTCTTACGTTTGTTGGCTGAATTTTTCGTTGGTTCATTCTGTTCGTTATTTTCAGTCGATTTCGTTGGTTGAGTTTCTCGTTGGTCGTTATTTTCCTTTAATTTGTTTTGCTTTAAGTCGATCTCAATCGCCATGTACTCCAAGAGTATCGATACTACTTTTTTGATTTAAAGAAAGCCAGAATCATTAGATAGTTAAACAGCTGCTCCAGTATTAATATTATAGTACTGTAATTTCAACTGTGAACACAAATGAGGTCATCCACCTTTTTAAATCTATGAGTCCCATATTATTGGGTGAATTGGATATCCATATTAAGAATTTGCACACATGCTCATCGGTATCTGTAATTATTTCATTTTACCGACATTTGAGTTACGATGACTGCAGTCATTAACATCTGGCACACTTTGAAGCTCATGAGTGCCCTGACACTTCATGCCTCATTTGAGGAGTGTTTGCGTGCCGCTTGTCAATTTCATCCATCAAATTAAAGTTCGGGCAGACATAAAATAGCTCAGTTTAAATTTAATATTCAATCCATGATTCCACAAATCTCAAAAAAAAACATAGACGAAATAGTTACACTCCAAACACTAGTACAAACTATGTATAGGCATAATGACGCTACGCTCAATGGTTACCGTAAATGAAACAATGTGTCGATAACATATCCTCGTAATTAGTTTAGGAAGTACAATCACTTTATCATTACTACAGTTACCTTGAAACCTCTCAGTAAACATTTTTTTGGTACATTAACGTTTTTTCGATTACATTTTTTAAAAGCCTAAGAGTCTTACTAAATAGATATTCTTAGGATAAGAAAAAACCTAAGTTATTGTTGTACATCAAACTGAAAAGCGAGACACACATCACGCGTCATGTTTTGACATTTAGTTCATAAATTTTCATACGAGAGATTTAGTAATTTTCGTTGTTCAGAAATGAAGAATAAATTATTTGCTAAAGTCATTAGCATATTTTTTCAATCGATTTAGTTAGATTGATAAATGAGCATGCCCTTTGACGTGCTCATTTATAAATCATTTTGAATTTTTTCTAATTTCTTTGACTTTGCAAAATAAACAATTTGATCCTTAAAAGATTATACATGTCTGATAATTTCAAGAATACAGCATATGTTTCTGAATACTTCTTAATTCTTCAAAAACAATAATTCATTTTTAAAGACCTTGATCCGTGAATATTGTTTCGACGATTTGAAACTATTCCTTTATTTATAATAAGCACTATTGAGAAAATTATCCTTCCGTTTCGCACCAAATTTGGCAACCATAACGTGCATGATTAGTTTATTTACTTTACTGATAATTTACTTGCTATTTATTACTGATACTCTAATTATTATTTTATGTGTTACTTTACAAATTAATTCGCTTTATTGATACTTTACTAGTTACTTTAATGTTTTTATTTTATGGCGTGAAAAACAATTTTGCTAAAATACACTCCTTACTAACATTGTTCTCGCTACTCACCTTCAAAGATTTATTCTTCAGTTTCTGTTTGTGCTCTTCACCTTTCTCTGTGATATTATTCACTAAAACCATTCCTTGAATCTCCGTGCATGTTGACTATCTTGTTTGATTTTCATAGTGAAAATTTTCTATTCATTTAATATGGTTTTAATCGTATTATCTCATTTCTATAAAATTGTTATAAATTATGCATTGCAATGTTTTTAATTTTTATTTATTGTAATAATAATGATGATCGTAGTACACCTTCGAAGGAACCTGTTCACTTGAAATGTGCACGCTTTTCAAATTAAAGCTTTTATTCCTTATGTCCAAATGAGTCACCAGCCTTCAGACAGAGTACTCATGTGGACTGGGTCTAACGACGGACTTACCTTTAACTAATTCTCTAGTCTCTTAATTTGTTAAAAATATTTCAAACTTTGTCTCTGCTTATAGTAACTTTTTCTTTACTAATTAATATATCAAGTGTCAGATATTTAGTAGGTAATGTCTGTTGAATGATAAGTGGAGAGATATATGTATAATGATTTAAAAACTTTGGGATTTAAATTAGGATGTAAAGTTCATCATTACTATTGCTTAATATTTCACTAATACTGATATCGACCATGTACCAAAAAGAAGAGCCATTCTCAGAAAAAAACAGTATGAAAATATATCATATAAGTTCTTGGCTATGAAGGTAAGCCATAGAATTCGTTCTTGCCTAATTCTTAACATAACTTTTTTCTGCCAGCTGAATTGAGAGTCCTCAGCACAAAAATAACTGATATATTTTTTTCATCCTCTGGGCTAAGACCATAAACAATAAACCTTCATAGCATTGATAGTGAACATACGGGTATGTTACGGTCATAGGGAAAATGCTTTAAGTCATCTATTGTGTTATTTAGATTTTTAAAAACTTATTTTAGTGACAGTTGATTGATTGTCATCGTTTTCCTTTCTCAAAGCAAACACAAGTGAATGAATTTTTTGAAATAACTTCTGTATACAATGATGGGTTGTTATTTGTTTGCCAATTTTCATAAGAAATTTTGATAGCCCAGTAATTTCTTGACTTAAAAATTGAACCTTCGAAGTTTTGATAGCGTACATGTATTTGTATTCATTGTTATATTTTCTTAAAGTACCATAGTAAAAATCATTGAGAATATTATTAATTTTTAAGGTATGCTAGGGTATATCTAAATAATCAAAATTGAAGTGATCACGCCATTTGACAGCGCTGCTCTAAAGTCTGGTCAGAGAAGTTGATTTTGATTTTCCAAATAAATTTATTTTCAAACCTCATTACTTAAATTTTACTCTATGTTTTATATCTAAAAATGAGGGCAAATACGTAGCTGAAACAAGTGTGTAATTTCCACTCATATTGTACTGCACGTAGCACATGTTAAAATTGTATATTTTTGAATGCACTGTAATCTGGAGCCGTTGTTGCGCAATTTTCTGACCTGGATTTTACTTTTAGGCGTACGCCCCAATGGGGCCTCCTCGAATGATGCCCCGCATGGCCCCCAGCTACTATGACTACGACTACGGGGGCGGGTACGGTGGATACGGTGGCGGGTACGGAGGGGGTTACGGTCCAGCATACGGTGCACCCTACGGGGGCTACGGCGGCGGGTATGCACCCCTTGCTCCTCCGCCGGCTCCTAGGCTCAGGTGAACACCTACATGTTATTGGGGTCAGAAGTCTGAAAAAGGCCAGTGGTAATGGCGGCAGTTTGTGATGTATCTTGCTATAGATTTTAAACGAGAGACTGCGGGGCATTTAAATATATTTATAAATACTTTTAATAAGGATCATAATGACAAGTTTGTTTTTATGTTGAAATTAAGATTAGAGAAGTAACTGTTATGATTTTAATTATTAAAAAATATGACTACAGCAACACTTAGTCGAATTTTTTTTCAATAATATATGCAAGCTTTCAAGATTGAGCAAATAAAAAAAGAGTATAAAATGAACTGAGAGGAAAAATATAATTCATATACACAAGCATTGATTAGATTCATAATTACAGCTTTTAACGGTAAGAATTGGTGTAAATATGCATTTACTCTTTATATGGATGATGCAGTTGCATAAAACTGTTCTGTTAGTTCATTGCAAAACCGATCTTATACGTTTTGATAATAAGAAGGAAAATATTTACAGTGGTAATCATGAATGATGACCCAAAAAATACAAAAACCGTTGATGTTAAAGAAGAAAATGAATCTTTAAGCATTTATCTTGAATCTTTACTACAAGAATTAACATTTAGTCATACATAGACACTAGGTAGCGTGTGACATGCGTTGTGACTGAGAAAATTGAACCTACTCCTCTGGTATTATACATAGCAGTGTACAAGTAGTGTAGGAATACTCACGCATATAGGCGGGTAATAAATTTAATAAGGATATCCATTAACGAAGGCGATTCTGGCTTGTTGTATATTTGAAAAGTTGTTTCATTTCAAAGAGTTCAAACTAAGAAGATTTCGATACTACATATATGGTGAATGAATGTTAGTTTTTAGTCGTGTTTGTGTCTGAACTGTGCATATATGAAGAAGATAAATCCTTATAGATTTAAAGAATACAGTAATGTTGGACAATTTGAAGTGCAATAGAATATCTTTATTGTACATAGTTACAGTACTGCGTTGTAATGAACATTTAGTGTAAAAAGATAGTTAAATCTACGGAGTAAAGTCCGTATACTTATGTCAATTCTCGTATAACACTAATCAAGTTATCATTTCATTCCATCCAATTGATGTATTTTTCTGTTCCAATCAATACCTACAAATTTAGTTGTATATCTTTAAGAAAAAATTATGAATAAGAGATTCATAACCTAATTTTTGGGCTCTGGTGTAGTAAGAAACAAAATTCCTAAAATGATGAAAATAATGATAGATTAAGAACTTCCTATTTCTTTCGAACTTTTACAATTTTATAGAACTATAAAAAACGTTTTGATTTGTCACAGAAGTTTTAAGCCCAGTCATATTTTAAAATTCGCCTAATTTTTCTTCCTTCTAACATGTTTGTGTACACCCAATGTGACCAGATTGTGCTGGACGCCATTTTAGTTCTTTTCAACAAAAATGTATTTTTAATTATACTTGTTCGCACACAACGATAGGTCCATAATATATGATATTTTTGGGAATTGTTTAAATGAATTCATTCCTACAATTGATTCTCAGAGAATGCCTCCGTGCTGAACTGTTACAATTACCACAGAAAACTTTCTAACCACCAGTTAGATGATCATCCCTTGGTGATCACACAGCATTCTTTATCTTATGACCATATACGACAGGCTCCCTACGAATAAACATTCAAGGTCATGATACTCCGTCCACAGCCGGTACGACCACTACCTGGATGACACGGACTTAGACTACTCGCCGCCAGCCCCTCGCTACCGCCCCCGGTACTCCTCAGCAGACTTCGATGACCTCGAGCCCTCCGCCAGCAAGGTAATGCCCTTGCTGACGCATTTTATTGTCGATGATTTTTAATAAATCATTAGTCAAGGTACAATTTTTAAAAGTAGATCTTCTCTGGAATGCAACCGGTTCAGAGGAAGAAGTACATTGAAAACAGGCTGAAAGTCTCCCTTCTCAGACCTTCCATGGTGGGATCCTTTTGAGGGTCTGTTGAGGTTCAGTCTGCTTTGCGTGCGAATAAGTTGGTGGAAGTTAACAGATCTGGGAAATTTGTTTCAGAATACAGGCGAAACAGCGCGCAGTAAATAGACTAGACGGCGTTTTCTTTGTATAGTTCAGCCAGCTCTGGCTGGAAAATGAATTCGAATCAACAGAACTTTGCAAAGCAGTGAAAAGCAAAAAACAACTCTGAGTTTAATATGAAGTTTTGAAATAAGGCAAAAGCGAAGCTCGATTAATATAACATTTATTGTTCGTTGTATCTTATTGTGCTTATTAATTTCCAGAGATTCCATCAAATTATAATCGCTGTAGGATGTCTTCTTATGTAATGAAGTGATTGGTTTAAAACAGTTTTTAAACATGTTTCCAATGTTAAAAAAAGTGAAAGAGAAAAAGTCATGACGTTCCACAATAAACGTGATTTACCAATATTATACTTTTACATTTTCTATGTCATTCCATATTCCTAAGTAATTCAACCAATTTTTATATATAATAAGAGGCTAATAGTTGGCAAATGGTCTTGCACTAAATTTCTTTAAACTCCTAATATTTAATACAATACAATATTTTGTGTGCCTAGACTTCATTACAATGAAGACATCTATTGTAAATAAAAGAAAAGTTTCAATTTCTTTGTTTAGCTCAACATCATTTTCTTGTACAGAAGTTCGTCAATGATGACGATGTAGAAATATAAATAAATATCTGCGAATCGTAGAAATGTAGTGACATAAGCGTCATCTAGTACCTGTAGTAGTGGTCTAGCAAGCATACGCTCAGTGCTAATCGTGTTCAATCGTACACGGATCCGAGAAATTTATACAGGGTGCTCCGTAAAAACTGAACGGAAGGTAGAACAGTTGTAATACGTGAGTTAAATTAAAACTTTTTCAGCCTGCTAATTATGTGTGGATCCGTGATACAAAAAATTTCAGTTAATTTTATTATTATTTGAGATTTTTGTTTATCCAAAAGTGCTTTGGATATTAGGACGTTTTCGATGGCTACAACCGGAATGCTGTCTTCATGAAAACGTTCTTTCAGTGTTTCAACATAAAACCATCTTTTACTTCGATTCTAGAGGAGGAAATACCTTCTTTTTCCGTAGGAAATACCCTCTCATATAGGGGTGGGAGAAATATATCAGTAGGTAATGTCCTAAGAGTTAGCATGAATATATGCAGAGGTATAACTAAGGTCAATTGATGTTCTTGCAAACCTGAAGGAGGGACATTGAATAGATGTCATGACTTTCACCAATTCTTTCAAAAATTGTCATGTGACAAAAATACAGTACAAAAAAGGTCATGTTCACTCCTGTTAGCATGAACATTATTAAATGTTTGGAAAGTTGTGCTTTAGGCGTTTAGTTCCTTTTCATGGCATTTTTTAGAAACATTTTTTCCTTAATGTGATTGTACGTTTGAATTCTCCTACCTAGCACGCTGCGTTTACTAACAAATGTATTCTAATGTGTGGTACGCTGCGTCTCTCGTACACGTTTGTTCCCTCATTTGTGATAAAAATTATAATTGACATTTATTGGAAAAATATAATGATTTTTTCAGATCAACGTCCAAGTGAAAATAGTGTTAATACATTAATTAGGGGTTGTACAAGATTGATATAGGTGATTTTCAATTCATTTGTACTTGTCAATTAGACTATTATACTTGACTGAGGTAGACTAAATATATATTTAAAATAAAATAGTTGTAAGTCGTTTCTGTTTTGAGATATACAATAATCAGGACTAAGACTGAAAGTACCTTATCGAAAAAATTTCTCTCTGTTTAGATATGAAATGACGGTAATTGTGGATCTTGAATGGGTAAAATAATTTGTAGTAAAATATTAGGTTTTAATAAGCATGTCCGAAATAGGTTGATGAAATTAAAGACACAAGATTAATAGATATAATTGTAGAGAAGGATTGGAAATAGTTATAGAGATCTGACGAACACACCAGTACCCCAGTCTTCTCTGGCTTGGAGAATTCACCACGGTACTATCGGTAATCCACTGTACATTTGTATATGTACACGTTTTCTAGCACAGAAAAGTCTCCTACTTAAATGTAAATTGAGCGTAACCTTATTCCCTCAACACTGCAATACAATATTTCTGTGATCTCTGTTTTAAATGTAAAATATATCAAGAAACATAATTTATTTGTATTTGGTTTTTCTGACGCGAACATCTTCAAATTGCTTCACACCTGCTCTAGTCTCTAAAGATGTCATTATTATTTCTTCCTTTTTTATATGATATTTCCAGAAGGTTTCTGCTTTATTATTGAATATACCACTACAATCTATAACAAATTAGAATTCAAAACTTAAAATGATTTATAAATTAAACCACTCAGCTTACGTAAGCATAAGTTACTGCGAGAGACAAAATCCTATTTTTCTTCTGAATTACGACATTTCCAACATGATTGTCTGAGTTTCTTTTAGATTATCCAATAGTTGCATGAGCATGCATCTAAATAAATTCCCACGGGAATTTGTACCCAGTGTGACTGGTAACGACAGCTTCGTAGTTGTGTCTAGAAAATTTTTTCAGGTGCAGAGCTAGAGCATGACGAAGATAACTTTGTGTACGCGCATGATCCTGACCTACTTCTCAGGTGTGTGTCAAATGAGCGTGA